>OZ004712.1:42924562-42967471 GCA_963924515.1 Vespertilio murinus
AAGATAGAGAAAACATTTTGCAGGAAGAAAAACCAAGTCCAAGAGTCTGAAACTAGAGGAGAAGGCGGAGAAGGGCAGAGCATCTCTTGGGATGCCCAGAGCAGGCCTCCAAGCCACTTCCTCCTCCTGGTTCTGCACTTAGCTTTTAGTGTGACCTTACGCTGCCTCCTCACTTGAAACTGAGGTCAGAACAATGATCCTCTTTCCTCGTCTGTGAGATGGAAGTGCAGTCCCCTAACAGCATCAGAACTCAGGAGTAGCACTGTGGGACGGATGCCACAAATATGTATATATCTAATAAGGGAAACGATTTGGGTTGTCCCTAACAGGTGCAGACAATCCCAAGACACCCTGAGATTGTTGGATTTCCCTAGCAGTTCCATGAGTATCACCTTATTTATCTGGCAGCAACCTGACCCAGAGACACTGCGGTATTAGGACCACCACCCAGGGCTTAGACTTGCAGGGGTGGGCAAACTTTTTGACTCGAGGGCCACCATGGGTTCTTAAACTGGACCAGAGGGCCGGAACAAAAGCAACCTGACCATGCTGGCACTCTCATCTTGGGCTGCTGGTGAAGGAGCGGAGGGGAGAGCAAGAGAACCCTCCACTCTTTCTGCTCCGCAGGCCGGATAGAACAGCCAAACAGGCTGGATCCGGCCCGAGGGCTGTAGTTTGCCCACGGCTGGCTTAGGTAGACCAAGGGCTCCCTGTGGGTGTTCCCAATCTAGATCTCTCCCCCTTTCTGGTACAGCTCACTGTTTCCTCAGTAAAGGGCATATACTGAGATGATGAACCACCTTAGTTACAGTGGATTGTTCAAGCCAATTAATGACGCTGTAGTCACACACTAGCAGCAGGACTCTCTCTGAGCACTGGCCAGAAGCGGTACTGTGAGAAAATAGCAGTCCGGCTGCACAGCCAGGGTTCTGTATTTGACAAAGAAAACCCTTAGGTTTGTATTGTGTTTCATAAGGTGAAAAGTGTTCTTCTATTATTTATTTAACTTAATATTTTTTTTACAACCCAATTAGGCTGGTGCGGAAAACTCGTTTTACAATGAAAAGACCGAGCTTCCGAGAGATCAAATGGGCAGTTCAAGGCCAGCCAGAGCTCATTCCTTGCAAGGCCAGAATAATCTTCCTTCTTTAAGAGTTCTCTCTGCTACTCCACAATGAAAAACCCACAATGAAAGAGTGGCAACAAATAAAACGAATTGCTGCGGTGTCCCAGGCCATAGAAACATTGCCAATAAATAAATAAATAAGGAAGAAAAAAGAAAGCATAGATAATAAAATGTGTGTATGTGGGGGGGATAGGTGAGGTTAGTTATTTTCTAAAACTTGTGTGAACAAAAAAAAATACAAGATGCTGAGTCAGATTTGAATTTCAAATAAGTCATTTTTAGTATGAACATATCCTAAATATTGCATGGTATGTCCTGCAATCATTGCATACACCATAATTTGAAGCCAAAATAATCTTGGTTTGCAAAAGCCTGCATCTGAGAAGAGAATGGGGGAAAAAATTTTAGTCCCAAATCTTTACCTTTTTACTAGAAAAGCAAAGCTTGGTGGACCCATGGCGTAAGCTAATACCATGAGCCTCCTATTCCTGCCTTTTCACGTCTGACACTGGATAGAAAGGTGCATGAGACATAGTTCATTTCTTAGGTCACTTAAACCACGCTCCCTTTTCAGCGCGGTCCATGCAGACTCACGAAAGCTGAATCTGTTGCTGCCCACTGGTGTTTGCTGGCAGAAAGTCATGCAGAATGCATTACCGTCAGGCAGGACCTAGAAAAAAAATTTTTCCCCTTTATCCCTCTAAAGCAGCAAAAGGCTAGTCTAATGAAGCAGTGGGGGTGGAGAAGGAACAAAGAAATCTGTAACTGGCTGTGAACAATTAATTGTAGGCTCCACTGCACTCGGACCAGCCAAAAAGAGGGCTGCACTGTTGCTTATATAAAGATCTAAAGATTCATACATTTTAGACTTATGGTGACTGTTTACGGCAGGTTACTTTTCAAAGCACGAACCTACCTATCATACATAAACCATATGCTTTTAAGTTAAAGCATCACGTATAGGAACTTTCTCCAGAAAAGAGCCTTTTCCTCCCCAGGGGAGGCAAAGGAGCACCAGGAAGCTCCCCTGGAGCATTGTGGGACATGGGCATGCAAAACAATCCCGGATTCACGTCCACAGAAAGGCGGTCCCGGCGGTGCGGAGCGCGACGCCCGCTCGGGCAGCGGGGAATCTCGGAGCGGCTGGGCGTTTCCTGGCGAAAGGTGTAGGCGGAGTCACCCCTGGAGGAAGATGGGGGGGTCCCCCGTCCGAAAGAGAAAGGGAGGCGCGTGAATTTCGTCCACGGAGGCTAAAATAAGAACTACCTGATTACGAGTCAGATTTAAAAGTGAGCCCATGGAAAAGGCGCGCACAGCCGCCGGCAGCGGTGCCGCGACCGGGAACCCGCCTGCTTCCCCCACCACCACCACCAGAGGGCGCCTTTCCTTCTCTTATTATTCTTCATTTTAAAACGCGTCTTTATGGGTGAGTGCATCACAGGTGTCCTCCCCTGGTGGACACTGTGGACCCAGAAAAGTGACCAGAGACCGATGGGCACGCAGCGCGGCTTTCGGGCCTTTTTTTTCTTTTTATTGATTATGGAATCACATAATGGTCCTCATCCCCCGATGCCTACCCCAAACCCCTCCCCACCCCGCTGTGGTCCGTGACCACTGGTCATCGGGCCTTTTTCTTCTCAGGGTCCATCGCAGGCACCCCCCACCCCGCCCCAGGGCGGGTCATCGTGAACTCTCTCCCGTAAGACACAATTATTTTCAGTGATATTCATGTGGTCATCAGTAATGATCACTGCTTCCTTCGTTCGTCCTTTAGTTTTAAAACAATTAACAAGTTAAAAAGGAAGAAATCTCCACTTGAGGGTATTTTTATATGTGTATTAGAAGTGGGGGGGGGGCGGGGAGAGAGAGAGGACATACATGGATTGCTTAGCTCAAGGATCTGGAGGGGATGGGGACCGAACCTCTAATCTAGGTACGTGCCTTTGCCCAGGAATTGACCCCCTACCCTTTGATGCGTGCGCTGATGCTCTAACCACTGACTCATCCAGGCTGGGCCTGTGGTGTTTTTTCAATTGATTCTAGAGAGAGGAAGCGGGGAGAGAGAAACACTGATTTTGTGATTTTGCATTCCTTTTTTTTTTTTTTTTTTAAATATATCTTGTTGATTTTAGAGGGAAAGGGAGAGGGAAAGAGGGATAGAAACATCAAGGCTGCCGGCTGTACGCCCCCTACTAGGGACCGAGCCCACAACCCAGGCATGTGCCCTTGATTGGAGTCGAACCTGGGACCCTCCAGTCTGCAGGCTGACGCTCTATCCATTGAGCCAAACCAGTCAGGGCGTTTCTGTTGCTCCACGTCCCCCTCAGCACTCGGTGTTGTCAGTGTTTCGGATTTAGACTCATGAAGGTGCTCCGAGCTGCTGCTGATTGGAGTGGGGTCAGGAGAGGAGCCTTACTAACACCCATCTGGTCCCTCCAGCCCTGGGCCAGGGGAGGCCTTGCTGTCTTCTGCGCTGTCACTGCATTCGGTCCCTCTCTCCTCCCGCCCCTTGAATCCCGCCATTTACCGCCACCTTGCAGCTCGCAGAGGGGCCGAGGCTTAGCCCATTCATCGGGAGTAACCGGACTCTACCAAGGCCCGGAAGACTTTGTATCTGAAAGTCAGTGAATTTTTTGAGATGTTTATTCACTCGGCTGTTCATTTATTCTAAAAACACTTCTTGAGTATCTGTGAAGTGGGGGTTTGGGTGCTGGGCGCAGGGGTGCATGCTTGAAAGAACTTGGGAAACGCTTGCTCTGTAGTTGCCCGGGGTGGGGGGCAGAATAAAGGGTGAGTGATAAGAATAGGAGGCATTGGGTAGCAGGATAAAGCCAGCCCAGAGACTCTGCCCGGATGGGGTAGGGTGTTTTTGCTAACGGCAGTGGCTGGGACCTCGGAGAGGGGATGGGGATCAGAGAGGTGGGCCTAGAACAGCCGTGGGCAAACTACAGCCCTCGGATCCGGCCCGTTCGGCTGTTCTATCCGGCCTGGGGAGCCGAAAGAGCGAGGGTTCTCTTGCTCTCCCCTCTGCTCCTTCACCAGCAGCCCAAGTTGAGAGTGCCAGCATGGTCAGGTTGCTTTTGTTCCGGCCCTCCGGTCCAGTTTAAGAACCCATTGTGGCCCTCGAGTCAAAAAGTTTGCCCACCCCTGGCCTAGAAGCATGCATCTCTACAAGGGATCAGCTTCCATTCTGGGCCCTGGAGAGCTCGACATTTGATATCCAGATCAAGGCAATTATTGGTCCTCAAGGGACCACACGGAGGAGCAGTGCACACTGTTCTTGCTGTGCTGGTGTCTGGAACACATCCTACACACACACACACACACACACACACACACACGCTGGGGGAGCAGAGGTCACAATCTAGGCAACTGAGAAAACACTATTCAGATATAAGGGCCTTAGTGACCCCGGTATTTGCTCTAATTCTTCATTTCCTGGAACCAGGCCTATCGGTTGAAATCATGGTGAAATTTTGTCTAGAGGCCATCTAAAGCGGTGTTTGTAGGATTCGGACTCTTTCCACTGCAGGAAAAGGAAAAAGAAACATAGATGTATTATTTCCTCCAGAGTTAGGGGCTCTTGAGAGTGACATCACCCTTGTTATTTTCTTTTCTTTTTTAATTATATTTTTATTGATTTTTTTTTTTTTTTTTTTTTTTTTTTACAGAGAGGAAAGGAGAGGGATAGAAAGTTAGAAACATCGATGAGAGAGAGAGATCAATCAGCTGCCTCTCGCACACCTCCTACTGGGGATGTGCCCACAACCCAGGTACATGCCCCTGACCGGAATCGAATCCGGGACCTTTCAGTCCACAGGCTGATGCTCTATCCACTGAGCCAAACCAGTTTTGGCACCTTTGTTATTTTCTGTGCTTTGCTCTGACGGACGGCCAGCCTCCTTCTTAAGGAAAGAAAGATGATTATGGCTTTCTCATTGTTTTTATTGTCATTGCTGTTTTAAACTAAAGCAAATATAATAGAACAGGGCTGAGGAAAGACTTGCGGATTTTCCCCTTGTGGCCCCACACTCTAGCTGGCCACCCTAAGCTCCTCTAAGCAAAGTGGCTAGGCCTGAGGTGCTGAGAGATGCTTACAGAGCTGGACAGCTGACAAGTATTGGCAGCTCGGCATTCGATAGCCGTGACCACAGGAGACCCGCGGCCCTCAAAAGAGACAATCCCTGGTCCTCTGAACACTGCTCCTCCCTTCTGAGCAGTCACCCCGGACAGCCCTCCCTTCCCCAGGTTGCCACCTCAAGGCTTCCCCGGTGGCAGTGGCACTGTCCCGGCCCCATCTCAGAGGCCGGTACTGCAGGGGAGGCGGGCTCCAACCCCAAAAACCTTAGGAAACTGGCATTTGGGCTAAGTGCAGGCGAAAGGATAAAATCCACCTGCAAAAGCCCATGTCTGGTAAAACAAATAAAATGGAAAGATCATGTAGTGGCTATTAAACTTAGACAAAGAATGATTCTGTTCTTGGTTGTTGTAAGTGCATTCATTGAAGAACGTTTCCCCCCAAAGTAAATATTTTGCTTTGTATTTTATTTTTTTATTTTTAAATTTATTTTTATTGATTATGGTGTCACATAATTGCCCTTATCCCCCCATTCCCATCCCAAACCCCTCCCTACATATGCCCCCACCTCCCTGTTGTCCATGGCCACTGGCTAGGCCCATGTGCATGCACACAAGTCCTTTGGTTGATCTCTTCCCCTTACCCCCACCCTCCCCTACTTTCCCTCTGAGGTTTGACAGTCTGATCGCTGCTTCTCTTTCTCTGGGTCTGTTTTTGTTCACCAGTCTATGTTGTTCATTATTTCTTCTAGATGTGTGAGGTCATGTGATCCAAAAAGTACCCTTGTAAGAACCTAAACTGTGACAAGCCTAATGGTTATGCTGAGAGGCAGATGAATCAGTCTGTGTAGTGAGTTCCTTTCTGGGCCAACAGTTCTTTTGTGCTTTGTATTTTAATTGAATACAAAGTCAATGGTAAAAGCCAGTCAAGTTTAGCAGTGGGGGGGTTAGTGACAAGAACTTTAGTTAAGTTCTGATAACCCACTACCATTGGACCAGCTGAAAGAACCATTTTCACTTTCAATATATAAGTCTCTTAAGTAGCTACTCTAAATAACTTAGGATGAGTTGTTTTAAGAATTTTCAAAAAAATGATTTAATGTTATACGGACAATACAATATAATGCTACAGAAAGCAATACGTGTCCGATGATTTTCCTTGGATTTTAAACAGGTTAGCACACACTGATATTCAAGATGAATGTAGTTACATGATGGGAAATAGAAGCAAATTACCCACCAATGAGGTGAGACACTCAGGGAGGATCACAGAAAAAAAAAAAAAAGAAGGAAAGAAAGAAAGAAAGAAAGAAAGAAAGAAAGAAAGAAAGGAAGGAAGGAAGGAAGGAAGGAAGGAAGGAAGGAAGGAAGAAAGAAAGAAAGAAAGAAAGAAAGAAAGAAGAAAAAAAGAACGTGCTTGGGCCAAATGTTTAGCAATAAAAATATAAGATCTTTCGTGTCAACTAAATGAGCGTTGGTTTTTCTTTTTTAATTGTCTTCCTATGATTTGTAAAATGCCTTCCTGAGTCAAAGCAGCAGGTGGCAGTAATACACAGAAGATTCGCTCTCCATCCACTTCTCGGCCAAGAATACATCCAGTGTTCACACATACTTATTATTTCCTAGCCTTTTTCCTCTGATAATTCCTAATAGTTATAACCAGTCAAATAGCTGTGTCAAATTTGATACAGCCGGTCCTTCACCTTTGAGAAAGACTGCTGCTGCTTTGTAGAGGCTGTCACAAAGTGCTGAGAATGGCTTTGTGACCGGAGGTAAAGCCCCCTCTGAGATTAGCTATAAGCACCCTCACCAAGTTCCAGGTAAGAAATTCCACATCAACCAGAAGAGGAGGATTAGAAAATATGATCAATAAATAAGTATGACCTTTGCCTGTCAAATCATTATTTTCCCGTTTTAAAACCTTTGTGTTTAAAAATAGTAAGCATTAAAGTGAATTGAAGTTTTCAAGGACAGAAGGAAGCGTATTTTAAATTCATTTATTTAAAGGAAATATTGTGTTACCTTGCCCGGTTTGGCTCAGTGGACAGAGCGTCGTGGACTGACAGGTCCCAGGTTCGATTCCAGTCAAGAGCATGTACCTTGGTTGCGGGCACATTCCCAGTGGGAGGTGTGCAGGAGGCAGCTGATCGATGTTTCTAACTCTCTCTCTCTCTCCCCTCTCTGTAAAAAAAAGAAAAAAGAAAAAAAAAAAGAAAAAGAAAAAAATATTTTAAAAAAGAAAGAAAATATTGTGTAAATAACCATTACAGTGAGGCTTGGATTTCACAAAACCCCCGAGGTGAGTTTCAAATGGCAGAGACTGAGATATGACCTCAAATAGGAGCTTCACAGGCGCGGAGACCAAGGCCCAAACCCGGCACCCAGGGTGAGCGCAGTGAGACGGGGAAGGAGGGCTTCCGAGGAGGGGGAGGGCTGACGTCCTCACTGACCGGCTTGACAGTTGGGTTTGGGCTTCCTGGACAAACAGCGCTTCTTTAGGGAGATGGGCCACTGGGTCACAGGGGTGATAGGAGTCATAGGGGTGACAATGTCTCACATGCTCACCTTCAGAACATGCTGGAAACCATCCACCCCTAATTCCTCTGGGTCTGTCTCCCACGGTCTATCTCTGCAGGCTGCCCCCCTCCTGCCCATGGCCTGTGCTTTCCACACCCGAGAATGGTTATGGCTCCTGGGCGTTTTCTCTCCCACCCGCCCGGTGATGGCATGCCGCCCAATGGCAGGCAGGCAAGGAGACCATTACGTGGGAATCATGAAGTAAGGTAGCAACCATACGTAGGTAAAGACCGCTGTTTGAATTTTAACCCTGCCGTTCTGGCTTCGGCACTCACTTCACTTGCTTAAACAATAGGGTAGGTACCTCAGCTTCCAGATGGAGACCTGGAGGCTGAGGCAATTTTCCCGTGCCTGGGACCAGAACCACAGGAGGGAGATGGATTCCCACTGACTCAGTAGCTCCAGGAGTTGAAACAGCAGATAACCTTTAGAGATCAACCGCTCAGGTCTGTCTCTGTACTATATCTGCTTGCACAAGATAGGGCCACATTCCAACGGCCAGCAGGAAGTGTCTGTGAGCGACCCTGTGGGCTGTTCCCGGCGTTTAGCATTTAGAATTTAGAACAAAGGAAAATTCTTGAGGTTTAGACCTTTAAAAAGACTGCCTACACCTGGAACGGCGCGGTCTTAAGGACTCCTCCTGTGTGTGGTGCTCTCGCGGCCGTCCTGGCCA
Source organism: Vespertilio murinus (assembly GCA_963924515.1). Lineage (NCBI taxonomy): Eukaryota > Metazoa > Chordata > Mammalia > Chiroptera > Vespertilionidae > Vespertilio > Vespertilio murinus. Next base: position 42,933,016 of record OZ004712.1, read on the forward strand.
GTTCAATAAGTCCTCGTCTGCTTTTTTAAATCAATTAGCAGCCGCCCGTGGTCTTATATTTGACTCCAGGGTTTGAGCCCATACCAAATAACAGCAAAGGAAAAGGAACATCGCAGGGGTAACATATTGGGCAACTGCCTGTTGGTATATATCCACGAGACAGTGTTACAGCTGTCCGAGTGGTCATAAGAAATCTCATTCTCTTGCTGCAGCCACTCAGGTAGTGAGGATGAAAATGAGAGCAAACAAGTCCCCCTTTGGTGCAAATAGCCCCTCAGACACACCTATATCTGACTTCAAAGGGATTCCCCAAATCCAAAAGAACCCGAGAAGGGACTCTACGCAGCTAGCGTGTCCTGGGCCTTCTGCAAAGCGGAGCTGAGGGTTTCTTGGCGTTGCTTTCCAGCTGAGCCGAAACCGGTTTGGCTCAGTGGACTGAAAGATCCCAGGTTCAATTCCGGTCAAGGACATGTACATTGGTTGTGGGCACATCCCAGCAGGGGGTGTGCAAGAGGCAGCTGATCGATGATTCTCTCTCATCGATGTTTCTAACTCTCTATCCCTCTCTCTTCCTCTCTGTAATAAGTCAATAAAATATATTATTAAAAAAACCCAAAACCCAGAGCTGAGTCCTGATTGGGTGACTTCTCCCCACGGTGGGTCTTGGGTGAGCTGCCCAGCCTGTCCGGTCTGATGCTCCTCCTTTGTAAGCTGTGCTGCAGGGACCTTGCATCACCCTTTGGTGTCACTTTGTACTTTAGAGACACAGTGGCAGGTCCATCTCAGTATTTACTCAGCGACAGAGGTCATTTCTCTAGTGTATTCCTTGCCACGGTGCTTGTCAGTAGCAGGGCCGATAAATATTTGTTGGCAGTCTCGTTGTTCAAATGACAGTGTTTCTGCCTCTATGCAAAGGATGAAAAAAGGAGACCCACGGTGCAGCTCACAGATATGTGGAATCCTTTCTGAATTCCACAGAATTAGGGATTAAGAGATGTGCACTTGAGTAAAAAAAAAAAAAAAAAAAAGTCTTGCGTGCAATTATGTATGTTGCTAAGTAATGCACAACTATATATAAATCAAGTCACCTTTTTTTAAAATAATACCTAGGGTCCCATAGCTAGTGGTCTGGGAACTCATCAAAGTTTCCAGTGGTCAAGTTTAAGATCAGTCCTCAGTCCTGCTGGGTTTCATGGATATTTGCAGTGGTTTGAAGATGAGAAATTGAGCATCTTCTGGTGCCTGTATGACTCCTGAAGCCAACCTTTCTTATAGCTGATACCATGGATCCCTGGATATGGAAACTGTTCATTTATGAAAAATTAAAAAACAATGCCTTGCTATTATTTGGATAGAGATGACATTTCATTACATGAACAAGAAACTACTGATGGACCAAAGAACCCATGTACTTATATGCATAGCCTATAGACACGGGCAATAGGGTAGTGAAGACCTGGAGGGGGTTGGGTAGGGGCTGGGAAGATGAAGAAGAGGGGGAGAAAATGGGAGATATTTGTAATACTATTAACAATAAAAATATATTCTAAAAAAAAAGAAACTACTGATGTGTCCTGGTCCGTGGTTAGGACATTCGCCCGTGCCCTGGCCCTTGACCAGGAAGCGGAACTGTGGTGTTCTAACCACTGAGCAAACAGGCCAGGGCCTGATAGATGTAATCATCTGAAATGGATTATTAAAACGCCTATCATGTTTATAAGGCTGAACATGATTCTGGTATTCTAACATTTCTGGAATACCAGGTGCCTAGAATTTGGGAACTTTGTGTTTTAATGCTTTTTAAATTCCGGATTTCGTTCAAGTATTAAGTTCTTGAATGACACAAAGCACCCGTTTTCAACAAGCTCCTATTTAGGCTGTGACAGGGGCTCTCCGGCGAGGAATGGTCGGTGCTAACAAATGATGCCCTTCTCAAGTATCAAAACTTAGTAAACAAAGCCTTCACTCCAAGTTTTGTGTTTTGTTTGTTTGTTTTGAGCTCATGTACACTAGAGGGCACATATTTCTCAGGAAAGCAAAGTTTTATTTGCCAATGAAGAGGCCAGTGCGCTGGAACCTGTCGATTGAATCTAACTGCGCAAAGCAATTGAACTAAAGAGATGACCGCTGCTGGCTGACATCTGGAGACAGGAAAGACGGATGGGTGTGGAGTTAGGAAGTGTTGCCACAGAGCAGACAACTGATTTACACTTCCTTTACTACCTGGCTTTAAATTGGATATTGATCTGGGTCTGTGAACCTGTGTACTTTATATATGTGAAGCAAAGAAACAAGCTGACGAGGAAAAATAAACATTAGCTGCTCATTTGCAAGCAACAAAAAATGATTAAATGTATAGCAACAAAGTTTTTATATCTTAAAAAACTTTCTTCAAATGTTCTTGTTTGAAATTTCACTCCCTAGAGTTATGTAAACAGTAGTTTGGTGTATATCTTTCAGATTTTTTTCTGACCAAGTGCAAACACGTGTATATCCTATATAATAAAGAGCTAATATGCAAATAGCTTTCACACACTCACACTGGAACTGTTCAGACACTCAGCAGTGGGGAGGGAGGAATGGGGACCAGCCAGGCTGCAGCCCGGGAGAGGGACAAACTGCCTGCCCCCTGGTCCCGGGTCCCGGTGGCTGGGTCCCAGGTGAAGCCACCTGCCCCCGGGCCCCTGTGGCTGCGGCTGCGGCTGGCCTGGGGGAAGCTGACCCAGGTCCTGGGTGCCTGTGGCGGGCCAAAGGGAGGGAAGCCGGGTCCTGGTGCCGGCAGAGGGTGCGGGCGGGGCCAGTGCTGGCAGCAGGTGCGAGTGCTGGGCAGGACCTCGGTGCATGGGAGCAGAGAAACCACCAGCGGGTACCCCATGAGCCGATGACAGTGACTGGCGCCCTGCCTTGGTCTGGAGCCCCTGCACACCTGCTCCACCACCCCACCACAGCTGATACCACCATGTTCTGTGCTCGCCACCTGCTGCTGACACCCGCCATGTTCCATGTGTGTGCCCTAGTGGTCAGCGAATGTCATAGCAACCAGTTGTTTGGTTGTTCAGTGCTATTTGCATATTAGGGTTTTATGTACTAGTATATAGACTAGAGGCCCAAAGCACAAAATTCATGCAAGAGTAGACCTTCCTTCCCCCAGCTGCTGGCACCAGCTCCTTTCTGGCACCCAGGATGCGGGCTTTCCTCGGACTGCAGACATCCTCTTTGAGGCCCTCTCTTTTATTTATTTTTGGTTAATCCTCATCCAAGAATATTTTTCCAGGAAAGAGTAGATGCTCTATCCACTGAGCCAAACCAGCTAGGGCTATTTATTTATTGATTGGTTAAGGTATTATATATGGCCGAAACCGGTTTGGCTCAGTGGTAGAGCGTCGGTCTGTGGACTGAAAGGTCCAGGGTTCGATTCCGGTCGGGGGCATGTACCTTGGTTGCGGGCACATCCCCAGTAGGGGGTGTGCAGGAGGCAACTGGTTGATGTTTCTCTCTCATCGACGTTTCTAGCTCTCTATCTTTCTCCCTTCCTCTCTGTAAAATATCAATAAAATATATTCTAAAAAAAAAAAAAAAAAAAAAAAAAAAGGTATTATATATGTGTCCTTATTCCCCCATTGCCCCCAACCCCAATCATGCCCTTACCTCCTGGTGTCTGTCCATCGGTTATGCTTATATGCATGCACACAAGTCCTTTGGTTGATCTCTTCCCCTAACCCAACCCTCCCCTTCCTTCCCTTAGAGGTTTGAGCATCTGATCAATACTTCTCAGTCTGTGGGGGGGGGGGGGGGGCAATGGTAAGATATGTACACATATAATACATTAATTTAAAAAAAATAAATAAAATACTTCTCAGTCTCTGGATCTGTTTTTGTTCATCAGTTTTATGCTGTTCGTTATAATCCACAAATGAGTGAGATCGTGTGATATGACTGATTTATTTCGTTTAGCATAATGCTCTCCAGCTCCATCCATGCTGTTTCAAATGGTAGGAGATTCTTCCTTTTTACCCAGGCTTCCTTTGTAGCCCGGGCTTTGTCCGGAAGGTTTTCCGGAAGGATGACGAGTCTAATTAGCATATTATGCTTTTATTATTGTAGATATTCATTGTTGTTTAACCATGAATTAATAATTTCCATGATAAGATTTCTAAAACCCAAATTTTAATCTCTCTTCCCTCCCCCCCAGGCACAGGTAAATGCCTAACAGCTGCTGGGAAATTAACTTTACTAGAAAAAAATATATAACTAAGTAGGCTATTTTGAATGTTTTTTTCTTTTCAGATAATAAACTAAAAGTTATTTTCAAAAGTATTTTGACTAATATATGTAAACTGTGAGCAACTGCTCTTGACTAGGGCAAAATACGAAGTCAGTCAAGTGTGGTTGTGTGGAGGGAGACAATGTTAATCAGCTTAACAATAACCCACAACCTTCGGACCAACTGTAATGACTAGTAGGTCTCTGGGTATTTATAGTCCCAATTCAGATTCCCTTTACGTTTAGAGGAGTTTGTAATGTTTTAATGTAAGAACCATGAAAAATAGATGCACTTCCCTCTTGTTAAATAGAATGTAACTATAACAAAATTGCCGTTTTTAAAGCCGCCTTTGTAAAGAATTATGTGAATAACTAACCTTTTTTGGCACGTCATTTTCCAAATGCATTGTGGGTAGTGCATAGCTAACTAGGAAAGTAAAAGGGGCGGGGTTCTGGCAGCCGCCCCAGGGTGAGGACTGCCGGCTGGTCATCTGGGAGCCACGCCCTGGCGAGCCGGGCGGGACCGGCTCGAGGACCCAGCAAACCACGTTACGTGCTCGACTCCCGCCCCAAAGCCCCCGGTCCCGCCGTCCGGGTCAGTTTCAGGAGCACGTGGCCGCGTGAGGCCGCCGGCCCCGGGGAGGAAGGGAGCCGTCCTTCTCCCTCTCCCGGCCCTGCCAGGTACCATCGGGGCTTCATTTCATCACCGCGAGCCCCTTCCTCAGTAATCCCCGTGCCCCCACTTCCCCCCTGGGCGGCAGTGGGAGGGGGTCCGGGGAGGCGAACCGGCGGCTCCAGCCGGGCTGCCCCCGCCCCTCCGGGAAGTGGGGATCCCGCCCGGACCCGCCAGTGCTGAAAGGGAGGCACCCCGCAGCTGCAATCACCCATGAGTTTGGTTTTTCCCCCCAACCCACGGCGGGGGAAACCCATTTCTTTAAAGGACTGGGAAAATGAAACCTTTGAAACTTTTAAGTCTAAGGACAAACTGAGAAATCATCTTCAATATTTTAACGTAGACAACTTTGCCAACAAAACGTGAAGTTATTTCCCTCAACCCGGGGTTTTGGGTTGAGGAACTGAGGTTGTGAGACTGAACTTTGGTTTTATATATCAGACAGGAATGATGCCCCCCAAACTAAAATATGAAATATATGTAATAAATAAACCTTTCGGAATAGTTAAATTTTTTCCAAGGACAGTTTTGCTTTTTATATTTATATTTTTATTTTACTTTATTTAAAAATTTATTTATTTTTCCCATCACCATTTATCCCTTCTATGCCTTCTTCCACCTCCACCCCATCCCCCACCTTCCTGCCTGCCCCTCCCACTTTTTTTATTTTAAAAAATTATTTTGGGGAAAGTTTGATAGATTTCCTGCACTAACTCAAACAGAAGCTCTTATTTAATATTTTTTAGGTTTTTTGTTTTTTTTTTTTGTAATTTACTGTTTTTCTTCCTGTAAAGACAAAACCAGGAAAAAGGCCCAAACTGACTTCCTAATTACCTATTGTGATTAGTGAGGAAAACTTTGGAAATTGGGAATATTGAGGCTGGGTTGAGAGTTTCAGAAAAATAGAGAAAACCTCAAATTTAATAAGAGATATCTAATAATTATTCTAGAGAAAATAGTGGCACAAAAAGCTTAGAGATTTCTAAGGTCTAAGCTAGTTGACTCAGGGATTTTAAAAAATACATTTAAGAAAGGCACTATATTAAGATGTTAGAAATGATGTCAAATGCTGTATTTTGAAGGTAGATAATCGATCTAGTGACAACCTTGTAAATTTGGGGATTTTGTCTTTTGACTAAGATGGGAATTTATATAGTAGTTTGTATAATCATTGTAGTTTTATAATAATTTACATTTCCCATCTAGTAGTTGGTAGGACACTCCCCACCTTTGTAATGCTTATTGGACTTGGAGGGAATCAGGATGTGCCTACCACCCTGTGAACGAAAACAGCCACTTGCTGACCTGATGAGCTCAAGGAAGGCCTGCGTGGCAGTCTTGCAGACTGAGAGACCTGAAGTAACCACAAAGGATGGTTTGAAAAATTAAATATCTAACTACAAACAGGTTATAGTGGGCAGTCATTTTCCAGGCCAATGTTTCCCAAAGATCAGCTTGATCTTTACTGAGCCCATCTGCCTTCCTGCCTCTGAGATAACCTATCTGTGAGATGTCTGGGTAACTTGTGTAACTTCCTTCTTACCCCGGACCCCTCAAGGCACAACAAATGGCCCCGAGACTTTCTCTCATTGTGACTGTTATCAAGTTAATTGCAATGTGTTAATTATGTTAAGAGTATTCTGTATCCGTCTCTGTAAAGGAAGCTCATGCCCATCATTTCACTTTTTACCCTATCCCAGAGGTTTCCCCGCTTCGCTCTGTCCCACCTCCCTAATCTATCACCAATGAATTTCATGTAACTCATCTACGTCCCTTTCCTTTGATTTGCCATGTATAAATATAGAAATGTAACCCGCCATTCTCCGGAGCAGTATCTCAATCCGTTGAGGTTCTGCTTCCCGGCAATTGTCGACAGTTTGGCTCAAATAAACTAAAAAAAAATTCTTTATAGGTTTCAATGGTTTTTCGTTAACAACCCCAAAATATGCCACTTTGGCATAAAATTATTTTGAGCTGAAGCAATTGAGAATCAACAGATGAACAAAAAACACGCGCTTTTTGGAGTTTCCCTCCTCTGACCAAAACCAGCAGCTTCTGGGAAATAAGGCTGCTATAAATTCCGTCTCTGGGTGGGTCTACTCATAAATGCCCTCTCTGGGGAAGTTTTATGGCTCTGAAGAAAGCAGGAGAGTCCACTCAGACCTGTAGAGACGAACATCATCACAAGCTTTCCTATCTCTGTTCTGAAAAAAATCCATCTTTCTTTCCTAAAGAAACCTATTTGTTCCTCCGACCTTGGCCTTATCTCTCCCTTCCTTTTCCCTCCTAAATTAAGTAGATCAGCTCCATATCCCTTAGAATATTCCAGCGTGTATAAGCTTTACATACACAATAAGCTTTGCTTTTTTCCCCCCCTCACCACTCGGCCTTTTGTTATTTTAATTCACAGCCCCCCCAGGCACTGACCCTCCCAGAGGTTAAGGAGGTCTTGGGGGGAGGGGGGGAGTGCGGGAGTGGGAGGGGGGTAGAATTCAGCTCTAGGCCTTTTTAGAAATAGTCTTAGTCCTCGGACTTCAGTACCCAAGGTAAGTCACTCTCTTCAACGTTTTATTGAGATTTAGCCCCTGTGCTAAGAGCTTTACTAGTATTATCTCATTTCACCCTCAAAACAATCACATCAGGTAGTTTATATCAGAGAAAGCAAACCACTTCCCAGGACCACATCCTGTGAAAAGTGGAGCAGGCACCTCAATACTAACATCTGAGTGCGCTGACTTAACCGGGTTGCTCCTTTTCAGCTCTGTGAGCCTCAGAACCTTCTGTGAAATGAGAGAGGTGGGCTGGGTTCGCTTTCTCCCCGAGAATTTGGAAGAGCTAAGCCCGGTGGGCTGAATGAGAAAAGGATTCTGTGGACAATTTCATTTGGGAAATTCTGAGTTATGAAGTGTTAAAGGTTGTGTGTGTGTGTGTGTGTTTTAATATTTATCCTTGACTTAAAAAATATACCTGTATTTTTATTTATTTCAGAGAAGAAGGGAGAGGGAGAGAGATAGAAGCATCAACGATGAGAGAGAATCATTGATCACCTGCTTCCTGCACGTTCCTACTGGGGATGGAGCTCTGACCGGGAATCAAATCATGACCTCCTGGTTCATAGGTCGACACTCAACCACTGAGCCACACCGGCCAGGAATAAAAGGCCTCCCCCCCCCTTTTATTTTCCCTTTCCTATTATTGTAAATTCAGATGCATTTATTGAATGCCTTCTAAGCTAGGCCTCTAAAGGGATAGAGCCTGCCAAGACACAGTCTCTGCCGAGTGGAGTTCCTTCTGTGTAGAAAACAGACGTTGAGCAAGGCATGGCCTGCACCTGGGGTGTCAGCCTGTCAGTGAGGGGAATCGGGACACCCAGCAGAGGGAGGGTGTGTGCCCTCAAAGAGACTTGGGGGTGGGGGGTGGGGTAGTTGCTGCTCAGGTTCAGGGATGAGTGGCAAAAGCAAGAGTCTGAAACATTAAAGAAATTGGGCAAAGTCCCGGCTGAAGTCAAATCTCGATGGAACTTAAGGCTCCTTTGGGAGATTTTGGACTGTACCTCAAGGGGAGTGGAACTTGACATGTTTGCGGAGGTCTTTCTTGTTACTCTGTAGAGAACGGTGGATGGAGGCAGAGCTGTTAGGAGGCCTGTAGGGTTTTCGAGGAGAGACGCTGGTGATGCTGAGTGATGGCAGTGAAAACAGAGAAGACATTTGGAGATGCGATGTTGAGAGACAAGGGAAAGGGAGGAGTCAGAATGCATTCCCAGGTTCCCGGCTCACACCGCGGGACGGACGGGTCCTGGTGCCAGTGTCCGGAATATGGAACAAGGGCTATCGATGTGGAGAATATTTATGAGTCAGTGACGACGACGGGGACGTGCCGAGACCGATGAGCTCCGTTTGGAGCTGACGCGGCAAAATCCCTAAAGTAAATTGTGTGCGGCATTCATTAAGATGATTTGACCTGTAATCTATTTCTTCTTGGCAAAACATGTCCCGGGGCCAGGGTTCCATGGAGCACTGATAACCAGAAAGTGAATTGCATTGCCTGATCTTTAAGTAGACGTTTCAACTCAAGCAGAAGAAAGATACAGAAAGTGCGCAGTTATGCGTTTTTTTTACAGTTAGCACACCCTGCAATCCACTGCCTAGAACAACAGAACACGTTATCACCGAAGTTCCCCCTATGGTCTGATTTTTAAGCGTGTAAATCAAACACTGAGTGGTCACAGAGAGGATGGAGGGGTGGGCGGGGGGTGGGGGGAGAGGGCTGGGCTGAGCAGTCACTTCCATCTCATTTCTGGGCTGCCTTCTGTTATGCCCAGATTTCATGATCCCCCCAAACCACCAGGGGGCCGAGTCCAATGCAAAAGCAAAAGAGCCATTTATTCAGGGCTAGCCCGAGCTCTGTCCCACTTACACTCAGCAGGGAGGCGGAAGAGAGCGAGCTTCAACAGATCAAAGGGTTTTATAGGGGTGGTGATGTCACTGCTTCGGCTGACCCCGATTGGTTGGGTGAGGGCGGGGGGTCCAGTTACACAGTGACATACAAAATGGAGGATGAGGAGTTAGCCCCGCCCTGCCCTCTCAGCTTCCTCCCCAGAGCTCAGTGGTGTAGAAGGCCCCTTGGGAATGCACATGGATGACCTTTAAATTAATGTCAGCTGAGTCCGAGGTGACTGGCATGGCCATCCCCCCAAAAACAGCCTCCCAAAATGTTAGCAGAACAGATTTCTTATCTTTATCCATGTGCTTGGGATGAAGAACAAATAGGGCCTTGACTTACCCAGGCCCTGATACGCTAAATCCCAGGAATAAGGGAATGAATAGGACCTGGGCACACACAAAACTTGTTTGACCGTAAACCCCCCTATGGAAATCAATAGGGGTCAGCAAATGCGTAGTTACTGGGTTAATGAGAATGTGAGTATCAACCTCTGCTTCCTGCCCAGGGAGCTAACACCTCCCAACAAGCAGCCTTCACTGACAGTTTGGTGTCATACCCTGGATGAATGAATGAATGAATGAATGGATTTTATTTCCTGGCCTGAAACATTCTTCTCTGTCTCTTTCCACTGCTGGCTCGCCTGTCTGCTGGTCCCAAGTTTAATGCCTTGCCCTTGGAGAAGCTATTCTTCACCCCCAGAAGAGACCAGACCCTCCCTCTTCCTCTTCCTAACACTTAGCACTGCTCCTGGCAGCCACCAGAGGGCCCCAGGCCTGTGAGGAGACTGGAGGAGGCAGCCTGACCACGTGGCCATCCTCACTTCCTGGGTGCAAGTCTCTTCCATCTACTCACTAGCTGTGTGACTGGAGGCGAGTCATTGAGCTGCTCAGTGGCTCCATTCCTTTACCAACTGAACCATAGTCACCACAGTATCCACATGTGAGTCGCGCTGTGAAGATGAGAAGAGAGAAGAACATCATGTCAAGTGCTTAGAGCAGTGTGGTCCTCAAAAACCACAGGCGGAATGAATGAACAATGAATGCATCTGTCTGGCTGGTTTTTTTGTGTTTTTTTGTGTGTTTTTTTTGTCTGACTGTTCTGACTGAGGGGTGTTAGAAGGTTCTGTGAGGTCCCAAATGTCTGAGGAGACAGGGGGAAAGCAAGCCAGGGTTTGGTGGGGGAGCGGGGTGGCAATGAAGGTGATGCTGTGACTTTTCTAGTATGCATTTTATTTCAGGATAGGGCCTGATCTGCCTTTACCATGTGGAAAATGCTCCTTAGCATTTGTCCAAGTTAGAATGAGTCTAGCCTTGGTAATAAGAATCCTTTGTTTTGATATAAATGCCATCAGTTCTGTCTCTCTTTTTTTTTTTTGCTAGCTTCTGTCATGGGGACACGAGTGTGGTCAACTCAGTTAGTTATGTTTGGCTTCCCAGTGGCTTCTCTGTCTGGTTACCGAGTGACAAGACGAGTGGACATGGTAGGGCCCGCCTCAGAGTGTTCACGTATGATTCCTACAGACGTGCACAGTAAGGCAAATTATCATGGACCCTGGGAAGTTCTTTTTCAATTCCCTGATTAAATTTAAATGTTTATGGATTTGTTCTCATTGGACACGAAAATATTTTTACTGCTTGGGGAGGTGGAAGCAGAAAGGAATTTTGGAACAGATGCATTTGGTCATTTATTTTTCTGGCCTCAGTCAGCTGTGGTTTTGAGAACAGCAGGGATCTGTCAGATCTGGGATCTGTCAGTTCTCAAGATCACTCCCAGCCCTGTAATTCTATGATCTAATAGAATTTATAACATTCAATATTCCAGTAGTGACTTGCAAAGATTGCTTTGACGGGATTACAGACGGTTCTGTAAGTATATACTTTTTAGAGGAACATAATGCAATTTGCTTTCTAGCCCAAAGCCCTAAAAATAATTAGGTAGGAGTTCAGACGAGTGTTAAAAGGCAGTTGCTTCTGGTGAATCTGTACGGTTTTGAAAAATCAATTTCATTTATCATCAGAGGAGGGCTTGCATTTTAGATTTCTTATGGTTTATTTAATAGTAAAGCACAATGGTCGTGCCAGCATTAAAAAAAAGCAGGCAACAAGAAAAACCAGTACAACCGTCCAAACTCAAATTAAGAATGACAGAGTGAGGGAAGGTGTTCCAGAGTTTGAGAGTGAGTAATGTAACTGAGACCTGGGGTGTTTGCCCTTGGGGATTCCTACTTGGTCAGGTTTCTGACTGTAACATATTTGTTCCATCTGACCACATCTGTAACCCCTCGTGCTTCGGGATTGCTCAGCCCATCTGGTTTCCTTTCGTGGGGTCGGAGAGAGACTTTTTCACTGAAGAGTGATGGGGGTTCAGCTTGGTGTATACAGAGAGAGCAGAGCCTGTTCAGAGGGGAGGGGCTGGGGGGCTCAGGACATCAGACAAAGGTGGGGGGTGGGGAGGGGCCACACTTCGGATGGAGGGCTGTCATGTAAGCAAGAAGGAGCTATTTGGGGGTTTTAGTTTCAATAGCTTATTCTAATGAGAAGAATATATTAAATATCTCTCAGAATCTCATCTTTCAGGGCCATTGTGCCCCCCCCCTTTTTTTTTTGGTTGGGGAGATATATTATCAAAGTGCTATTTTCAGGAATATTATTACCATGACAGTGGCAATTTAGGATTTAGGATATACCGAGGGAAGAATACGTAAGGCATTATTTAGACTATTTAAGAAACTAACTTATGGGTCACTGGGCAAAATAGTGGTGGTAGCAGTGACCAAAAGGAGGAAGGAATAGATTTGGAGACATCAGAAATGAAGAATCAGAAAGTCTAGATAAATGTCAGTGTTGGGAGTGAGACTTGAGATGGAAGAGTTCAAGGTGACGTAGAGCCCAGCCAGCATGGCTCAGTGGTTGAGTGTCAACCTATGAACCAGGTTCAGTTTCAGGTCAGGGCATCTGCCTGGGTTGTAGCCGCTATTCCCAGTGTGCGGCATGCAGGAGGCAGCCAATCAATGATTCCCTCTCATCATTGATGTTTCTCTCTCTCTCCCTCTCCTTTCCTCTCTGAAATCAATTAAAAAAAATTTTTTTAAAGGTGACGTAGAGAGTTCCACTGGTTGAACATCATCAAGTCATTTATTCATTCAACAGAAGCGCATTCGGTACTAACCACCCTCACTGTGTTGAGGTTCACAGACAACAAAGTAAAATAAATAACTACAAGACATAGCATGCTGGGTGGTAGCCAGTGTTAAGGGGGGAAATTAAGCAAGGAAGCAGCTAGGGAGCGTGGCAGGCTCAGTTTGAGACGGAGTGACCAGGGAAGATCTCACAGAGGGGATTTTTAAATCAACAGCTTAAGGGAGTGAGGAAGTGAGCCTTCTGGTTACCTCCCCCCTCACTCCCCTCAGGGAGAAGGAAGTGACAGGGACAGAACCAGGAGAAGAGGGAAGCCAGCCGGGGCTTTCAGCAGGAGGAGGACTCTGACTCTGGTCATGCTGAGGACAGACTGAAGAGGGAGAGCAGTGGGACAGGAGAAAATGGTGCATCCACAGAAAGAAGAGGGGTGGTTACCTGCCGGGGTAGCCGTAACAAACTACCACCAACTGTGCGTGGCCTATGAGAACAGAAAAGTATTCTTCGAGTCTGGAGGTTAGAAGTCTGAAACCGAGCCGTTGACAGGGTTGGTTCCTTGGAGAGGCTTTGAAGAAGAGTCTGTTTCTCGTCTCTCTCCCAGCCTCTGGAGGCTGCCAGCAGCTGTTGGCATCCCTCGGCTGGTAGACTCATCTTTGCAATCTCTGCCTCTGTCCTCACATTGCCTCTCTTCTCTCCTAAGGATGCTTATCACTGGATGTAGGGCTCATCCTAACCCAGGAAGGTCTCCTCTTGAGATTCTTTTTTTTAATCCTCACCTGAGGACATGCTGCGAGAGACAGGCAGGCAGACAGACAGAAATTGGTCAGTTGTCTTCCATGCGTGCCCTGACCAGGTACAGAAACTGCCACTGGGTATTTGCTGTGAGGGGAAACTGAACTGACAACATTTTGGTGTACCTGATGATCTCCAACCAACTGAACCATAATTGTCCAAATAAGTCACATTCACAGGATCTGAAGGAAGATGTCTTTCATAGCACATGTGGACTGTGAAGGGGCCACTATTCAGTCATTACAGGAGGTCAAGTACATTGCCAACTTGTTCCGACCCAGGAAGACTTGGTGATTCTCCAACAGTTTCACAGGCAAGCGCTGTCTCTCATCCTCCCAGAAATCTACGAGTCACCTTGGCTTCTGTCAGCAACGCAATCCTGAAAATAACGGGCAATAAAAAGCCAGGGTCATAACCTTGAACCATAGTGTAACCATGGCACGTCCCCAGGAAGGCTCAGCTACCCAGGAGGATGATCACCTGGGGATCTGCGCTGATGAAGGATTGGTTCTTGAGGGCCATGTTCTGTTTAGTCCCGACCACATTCAGTTCTTGGCCCTGTCAACTTTATTCTAATGAGGGAATGGATGAAGAACCAATTTCATTACCTCTGGCCAGTGTTGAAATCCAGAAGAGAGTCTAATATTTAAAGTCAGTGGTTCTTATGCTTATTTTGTGGCATCAGGAGATTCCCTTGAGATTATGTTAGAATAGTATGGATCTCCTTTCCCATAGAACTATAGCACCGATTCTCATTATAAACAGCACTGGGGCCTTCTGAGGGAGCGACCCACTTTTTAAGCCACGGCCACATTGTTTTCATGAGAACTGCATGGTACCTCAACTCTTCCCCCGGGAAAACTGCCAGGCCCACTTCGTGTCATGTGGAATGGCAAACAAGATTTGAGCCTGGAGGCCTTCAAGGGAACCAGGTTACCAGAGAGCGTAGAGCAGGGAAGGCCTGGTCAGGACGTGGCAGATGACATTGAGAGGAGAAGCCGGGAAGCCCCCTGGCTGGGTCTGGGGAAGGAAAAGAAGGTCGAAGCCCACACACACCCAGGAAGAGCATTAGTGATGGGCTGCGTGCAGAGAGCAAAGGAAAGAGGAGTTCGGAAGAACTCGGGGCATGCAAACCTACAACAGACAAGAGGCGGGTGACAAGCCAAAGTGAAGAGGGAACTGTTTTGATGACTTGTTCAGTTTGTAGCTTTGAATCTTCTTCTTTTAAAAAAAAATATTTTATTGAATTTTTTACAGAGAGGAAGGGAGAGAGATAGAGAGCTAGAAACATCGATGAGAGAGAAACATCGACCAGCTGCCTCCCCGTCCCCCCCAACTGGGGATGTGCCAGCAATCAAGGTACATGCCCTTAACCAGAACCAAACCCGCGACCTTTCAGTCCGCAGGCCGACGCTCTATCCACTGAGCCAAACCAGTCCCAGTGCTTTGAATCTTCTTAAAGTCCATGCTCAGTGTGGAAATTTTTAACTCTAATCACTGAACTTGCAGACGTGATAGTGACATATAAACAGCATTTGGGACTTTCATGTGGACTTCAGTTGCTGCTGGTTTTGCTTACCTTCTTCTCTACAATGTCTATTTTCATTTGTCTCAGGACCTGTATAATTGGAGAATGAGCATGTCCTAAACTTAAATACAAACTGCTTTAAAATAGCACTTACAGATAGTCCCTATTGAACTCCCAACCTAACCCCTAGAAGGACACAATTCTTAGAGCACTGTGTGATGTTCTTATCTTGCGAAAAAATTCAGATTGTGCAATGTGGAATGTGTCTAAGAGGAAAAGGAAGGCCTACGGGCATATGGAGGTTTGGGGTTAGAACAGAAGTAACATTTACGTTGTAAAAAACTTCCTGTGTGCTTACGCACATGTACACACAGGTAAATGCCATCACCAGTAGTTACCTCTGAGCAGGACGGTGGGGACAGGCAGAGGGGAGGGGAGGGGGCTTTCAACTTTTCCCCTGATATCTAGAATTATTTGAATCTTTTACTTGAATATTTTAAACGGAGAATATATTCACAAATTACTTGTGGATTTAAAAGAATTAAAGGAAGGCAAAATACCAAGTTCAACACAGCTGGTGTAAACAGACACTTAGACCTTCTAGAAAATGAGAAAAGTTAGTTCTGAAGAACACGGTAGATAGACTTAGTTTTGTTTGTTTTTTGTTGTTGTTGTTTTAGATTCTTTTAAAAATTGATTTTTAGAGAGAGAGTGGGAGAAAAAGAAACATCCCCAGGCACATGTCCTAACCAGGAATGGAACCAGCAACCCTTTGGTGCACGGGACAACGTCCAACCAATCGAACCACACTGACCAGGGTAGTTTTATTTATTCATTTTTACTTTTTGACAAAATGTTAGAAATTTCTTTATTATTACTTATTAAGCACCAGCTTAATGCTGCAGAAAATTTCAAATCACCCTTTGACAATCCCCCCCCCCAAATTCTTGATAATGGACCTTTCGAGTAAAGACATGTTTTCTTCTCTCTTCTGTGTAAAACTTTATGAAATAAAGGCAAAGAACTGTGTACATTTTGCTGTAAAATGCTGCCCCTGATTATGGAAACAGTGTCTGCCCAGCTCTCTTCATTGTCCAGGTCCTGAAAGACTCTTGTTCATAAATTGTCTCCTCACAAAGCAAGTCTACCCCTTGCTGGGTTTATCATTCTGAGGGTCAAAAACTTTCTCGCAAGGTTTCAGTCCAGTCTCTTGCCTTAGCTGCTGCAAATAGGCCCTCATCACTTTGTCTTCCTGTTTGTTTGCAGGTTTGGCATACGTTGCTTTAAGTGGCAAACCTGGCTCTCCAGGAATGGGAAAAGTAGTGATTCCCAGTGTACACATTACTTTCTCACCTTGGCTTTTGGAATTGCACTTTTGGAGTTTCTTTAGACACTCAGAAATGTAGAGAGTGATGTATATCAAGGTTCTATCAGCTCCATTCTTAATTTCATAGTTTTTGAAGAAGACATTGGCCTTGAAGTAATAGAGGGCTTCACCCACAATATCTGTGTCTTTTGTCTCTCAAGGGGCAGGTCCTTCGAATTGACTTCTGATGGGCAACAGTGCCATGTTTCCAATGAGTTTGGTGTCGGGGTCCCTGAGAGAAGAGTGGTAAGCGGGCATCTTGACGTCTCCCGAGTTTCAACTCAATTAGGAGAATCGGGTTAGAGAGAGAAGCTTCCCGTCTCGAGCTAGGGATGGGTAGGCGGAAGTGAGAGGGTAGTTTTAGGTTATCTTAAATGAAATGTGTCCTCGATGGCACGTCCACTTGGGGAGTAAGGTAAGTGCTGCTTCCACAGTTGCTTCCTGAACTTGTAACTCGGTCCATCAGCACGAGGCCCATTTATTGATGTTCTCAGAGTGCACAGGAGCTTGTCCTGAGTAAAAACATGAAATGCCAAATGACACAGCTAATCACCACCTTACTCTTCCTAGGTTTGTTTCATAATGGAATTTATATATATATATTCACTTCAGAGAGGAAGGGAGAGGGAGAGATAGAAACATCAATGATGAAAGAGAATCATCCATCGGCTGCCTCTTGCACACCCCACACTGGATCGAGACCACAACCTGGGCCCCGACCAGGAGAGTCAAACCCTGACTTCCTGGTTCATAGGTCAGCACTCAACCATTGAGCCACTGTAGCTGGGCAGAGTTTTCTCATCAAGGAATTATCAGGTTCATGTTCTCTCTAAGACTCTGGGTAGATCCTTCCTAGCCACTTCCTGTTTCTGGTGTTGTTGCTGGAACCCTTGGCTTGTGGCTGCATGATCTGAATCTCTACTTCCTCCTCTGCTTCCGCCTGGGTCATCACATGGAGTCTCCTTCTGTGTCTGTCTTCCCTCTTCTATAAGGACACAATCATATTGGATTAAGGGCCCACCCTACACCGATATGACCTCATCTTAAATAATTACCTCTGCAAAGACCTCTTTCCAAATAATGTTGCATTCTGAGGTATTGGGGGTTAGAACTTCAACGTAAGTTTTTGGGAGACACAATTCAACCCATAACAACATGCCAAAGCTGGACCTTGAGTTATCTATCGTCTTCCCTCCCCACCAAATTAAACTTATAATGATTCATTTTCTGTTTTCCCTCCCCCTAAAAACATCTTATGATCTTGGTAAGTAATAGTTTTGGGTGCCCCAAAAATTATTTTGGAAGGAGGATCTGGGCCTAGAACCTGTCGGGACCAATCTGGATTGTTACAGGAGAGACACCCCAAGGACGTTTCCAGCAGGTAACTGTAGTACCAGCCTGCTGGCTACCGTTAAAACATTTAAGGCTCTTCGTCTGTGGAATTTGTCAGGCCAGAAAATTGTGGTAGTTCGAGCTACTGTATCAGCTAATGTTATTTAAAATCCTACCAGTTTCAAACCTCATATGTTAAGTGATTATGAGTGTATGAATGTGTGTAAGAGTATAATTGTGCTTGTGTGCATATGTATATGGGAGCGTGTGTGTTTGTGTCAGTGTGTTTGGATGTATATGTGTATGTGTATGTGTATGTGTATGTGTATGTGTGTGTGTGCACTGAGTAGTATATGTGAGTTCAAGGTTTAGGTGTGATGATACCATCAGTTGACTGTCTCAGAATTTTTACAGACGTCCATTACAACAAAGAAGCCCTATAAATTTGAGCTTATAAATTTGAAGATTACAGTGAATATATGGTAGTGGTTTAAGTAATTTTTCTCTTCTCACGAGTTCAATTCCTGGTCAAAAGCACTATCTGGGTCGTTCCCAGCCACATCCTGCTGGACATTGGAATGTGGCCCTATCTTGTGAAGCAGAGCTCAGCAGGTTAGTCTCTAAAGGTTATCTACAGTTTCTACCCCTGAAGCTACTGAGTCAGTGGGAATCAATCTCCTGTAGTTATGGTCCCAGACACGGGAAAATTGCCTTAGTCTCCAGGTCTTCACGTGGAAGCTGAGGTAACTACCCTATTCTCAGCAGGTGCAGAAGCCAGAATAACAGGGTTAAAATTCAAATAGCAGTTTTTACCCACGCATGGTTGCTACCATATTTCATTATGAAAGTAAATTCTGGAAGTGGAGTTAAAGCAAAATCTATTTTTATTTTTATTTATTTATTTATTTTTTAATTTATTAAGATATTATATGTGTACATAGCTTGCCATTGTCCCCCCCCCCCCCCATTCATGCCCTCCCTCCCCAGAGTTCTGTGTTCGTTGGTTGTACTTATATGCATGCATACCAGTCCTTCGGTTGTTCTCTTATCTCCCTCCAGGTCTCCTTCCCCTTCCCGCTGTCATTTGACAATCTGCTTGTTTTATGGTGACTATCTCAGGACCACAGGAATAGAATCCGCTCCTCCTCTGGTTCACCCCGTCTCCCCTCGCCCCCCCTCCCGGGGTCCCACTGCTTCCCTGGGGCACACGGCTCTCCCTGGGCACATGTCTCCCCTGGGGGCTCACGGCTCTCCCAGGACACCCGCCCCCCTGGGAAAAACCCTATTTTTAAAAACTGCTTTGGAGACACAGCTAAATATGGACAGAGGCTTGAGGGTAAAGTAGAACCTAATAAAATCCTAAAATCCCAGAAACGACAATATCTCCCGTGGGACGAGGATGTGAAACAGGGAGATGTGGTTACTGTCGGGGCTTTTTCTGGATAAACTTAGACTGGCTCCCTTTGCAGAGTTGGCGTTTCCTGAGTCAGCTTTACTAAGTGCATATGCCTTCTGTGGACAAAGGGGGATTTTAAAAGTATGGCCAATATTACTTTTGTTAATATGCTAATTCAACAATGAAGATTATTAAGTGCTTGCTAAATGCTGTACACGGTTCAGCACTCATTTTCTGAATAGCAGTTTTTAGATGCTTGCTTTTTAAAAGCCTTTTTTTTAAAATAGAAGAATTCATTTAGTAGAAATTCACTTAAAAAATTTAAAGAAATTCTATTCTGTGTTAGGCAAGAGGCGTCTACACTGAGCAGGATATATTAATGTGTCCCTAAGTAGAAAAATACTGCTTGAGGTCCAGTACCTGCGCTTAACTCACCAAAGAGTAGCATGTTTTGAAGAATATTCTTTCTTAAAGGGAGACACCGTCTCCTAAGAAATGTGCACCCGGGCAGCGGCTGCACATGAACCATCTTTGCATTTCCGATAACACCAAGCTCAGAATATAGGATATGCTGGAAACATATTCTTTGAAGGAATGCTTGACTGCGTATCTAAGCGGAAAGGGCCATTTCTTTACCTATGACTGTCAATGGTGGTTTTTTGTTAAAGACATTTCCCCTGCTCTCGGTGATAATTAATGCTCAGTTCAGACTGCAGGGTTTGGATGGAGAAGTCTGAACAATAGCTAGACAAGACAAAGCCTGCTACATCTCATGCAGGCTTCTGCGTCGACTGATGTGGTTTAGAATTATATGGTAGGAGCTACCGCATACCCGAGGAATATTGATTGCATTTCACATAATGCAATTTACAGTTAAGATGGTTAGGCTGGCCCAGGGAAATATTTGTTTTGTTCAATAATGTTAGAAAACATACATTTTAATAAATACTGCATGAGAACAATCCTTCTGGGTGAACTTCAAGGAAATAAATAGACTACCATATGGCTCTACACCGGTGGGTGTTCACATAGCTAAAATCCGGAGATATGTGTGGAGGAATTCTTTGCTTTCCAAACAGATTCTTCTGAATTGTTCTTGTTGTAATATCAGAGACCTTTGTTTGGCATTTTGTATGTAACCTTTACTATCTAATAAGGATAATAGTTATAGGACAAAATACACAACATGATTCCATTTGTTTAAAATAAAAAAATATATATATATATCCATATACATTTATAGGTACACACACATACATAAAACTCTGGAGGACTAACTTCACAGTGGTATGATGAAGAGCAGGGCAGAGTGAGATTATAAGGTATTTTTACATTTCGTTATATATTTCAGTGATATTTGATTTTTTATAATAAGCTTATATTGCTTTTATAACCAGAGAGAGATTAATATTCAGAGCTGAAGTTGATAACATAGATAATAAAAATAGTATTACAAAGAGCTTGAATGTAATCTAGCTGTCTGTGCAGCACGTTAAAAGAAAATTAAAATGTTAAAAGGCTGTATTTAGGTTAACAAACCCAACCACTGATCCAGGTAGGCCAGGAACTGACAGGACCTGGGGTGTCTGGCAGTATTCTTCCCCCAAGCAGGGTTTCTCAAACCGCTGATAGTGAAAGGGAAGCTTCGTTTTGCTTTTTATTTCCCCAATGCCTTGCAGACCTATACTTTAATAAAATCAATAAAAACGAATTACTGGGAAAATGAAATTAACAAACAACAAAGACTTCAGGGCCCAATATTTTTATTATTAGATCGAACTGACAGACATAAAACTCCTCTGTCAAATTGCTTTTAAACGGTGGTTCTCAGCGGGGGGTGGGGGGTGGGGATGGGGAGCTGTGACTTGGCCCCCCAGGGGACGCTTGGCAATGCCTGGAAACATCTTGGCTGTTACACTGAGGAGGGTGGTGTTGACTGGCATCTCAGGGTAGAGAGCAGGGATGCTGCTCGATGTCGCCCAGACAGCTTCCCACATGAAGGAATTGTTGGACTCAAGGTATTATTGGTGCTGGTGTTGAAAAACCCTACCTTCAATATATTTCTTAAGTATTTCTCTCTTTTTTTTATTTTTTATTTTGGAGAGGAAGAGAGAGAGCCATTGATGAGAGAGAACCATTGATCAGCTACCTTCTGCACACCCCGCAGTGGGGGAGCAAGCCCACAACCTGGGCATGTCCCCTGACTGGGAATCAAACCGTGACCTCCTGCTTCATAGGTTGATGCTCGACCACACCGGCCGGGCCCTGCCTTTTCAGTGGCCAGTCGCAGTTTTTGGATTTACCTCTAGGCAGGCGGGTAACATTTTTAGACCCCGATCCACAGACCGCAGTCTGAGAAGACTGCTCTAACGAAAATGGGGTAGAGACCGAATCAAAGGAAACGTGAAATTATTCTCTGCAGAGGGTGAGGCCGGGTCTTGAAGCTCATCTTGTGTGAGCCTGGGGAAGTGAGCCGATACCTCTGGGCCACATCTTCCCGTCTGTGAAATGGGGAGACTGCCCTGTGCACCACGCTCCTGTGTGGATAAATGCCAATAATTGGTTTCAGTAGTGCCTAGCGCACAGTAGCACCCAACAGTACACCTGTAGCTTAGTTCTCCCCTCAACCCTGTGGAAGGACTGCGTCCCAGGTCACGGAGGCCCCAGAGCAGGGGTGGGCAAACTTTTTGACTCGAGGGCCACAATGAGTTCTTAAACTGGACCGGAGGGCCGGAACAAAAGCAACCTGACCATGCTGGCACTCTCGTCTTGGGGCTGCTGGTGAAGGAGCGGAGGGGAGAGCAAGAGAACCCTCCACTCTTTCAACTCCCCAGGCCGGATAGAACAGCCAAATGGGCCTTATCCAGCCCGCAGGCAGTAGTTTGCCCACGGCTAGCCCCAGAGCGTTGTCTCAGTCTTTTAATTTCTGTGGTGGGGCTTACAGGGACACACCTCGAGTTTTCTCTTCCTCCTTGGAGAAGGGCAGGGCTCACCCGACGAGATGCTTCCAGCTGCCTGAGCCGAGAATGAGCGGAGGGCGGGCCTGCCCCTCCTGAGAAGATTAAGTGAAACTGCTTTGTAAAACAGAAAGCACCGTGCTAATGTGACCGGCACTCGGCACTCGCTGGCTCAGCCAGTATCTACTGGGGCCTTACTAGATGTCTTTACTATCAAGGGAGGGGGGAGGAAGCTAGATGGAGAAAGGAAAAGAGGCCCCAGAAAACGTGCCACCTGGTAGCAGCGAGCATTTTGTGAGACCCGAAGCTGTTCGCAGAGCAAAGCCGGGTTCCCATTCATTGAAGAACAAAAAAATAAATCACACACACACACACACACACACACACACACACACACACACACACCAAAACTACAACAACGATTGGGGAGGAAGAGAAGAGACAATCTTTGGAGACGTTTCTAGCACAACTTCTGCGGCAGCCACGGTGCAGCCAGCCCGGCTTTGGCAGGCACCATTGGGATCTCACCCAACCAACTCCAGCTGCACCTGAACAAGTAGCTGTCCAGCTGGCTCTTGTCCCCTTGGCCTGGCCTGGCGCGCAGGGCCACACACCTGGCCCTTGGCAGTGCCGACTGGGCTCTGAAAGCCGGGACAGACCCCCAGTGTTCCTGTTCTGGGAATGGGGAGCGGTGAAGGCGGCTGTGGGCCCAGCGTCCTGGGCTGGTGGCTCAGGAATTGCAGCTCTTAGAGGAAATGTGGGAGGGGCAGGGGCAGAGTTATGGGGGGTTGGGGGGAGGTCACAGCGGGGTGGGGGGTGGGGGTGGGAGAGCCGGTCCCTCTGGTCAGGGCAAAACCAGAGGTCTGTACTAGCAGAGGCCCAATAGGATCTCGGCTTCCACAACTCTCTTTCTGGAGAAATTTCCCCCTCTTTCTCAGTTGCTGTGCGTGAGTCATGCTCTGGGTTTCGAGAAGGCCGTGGGGACCTGTCCGGGGCTGCTCTCGCTTTGTTGTGTTCTGAGTAAGGACAGGTGCTTCACGGCGGCGACAGCTGCACCCCTGGCTGGGGAGGGAGGCCGAGGGGGGCAACCTCGCTGAGCCGTCTGGAGGCTGGGGGTTCCCACGCCGGAGACAGGGCTGGATGGGGAAAGGCATGGACGAATCACGTATTCGTTAGCTACCCGTAGCTGCCTGGGAGGAAAAATCTGTTCTGTTCCCGATCCCCGTGACTTCAGCTGCCTCTTCACACCCGCACCACCCTCAGCATCTTTGCTGCTGTCACTGAAGGGACAGGAGAAAGATGGCTCCCTGGTCACCTTCTGTGCCTGGGACACCAACAGACCCTGGGCACCCCGGGCAGTTAAGACACCATTTCTCTCCCACAGGCACTCACAGCCTGGCCAGGGCCAGGAACTGGGAACTAATAATGACCGCCTTGCCGTTTTAGGCTCGATGTGAGTTCAGTGAGTCTGAAAACAGTGATTAGGCCGCACACCTGTGCCAAATGCTCACCTTTGTGCAACGAAACACCGAGCTGTCCCTGGACACTGGACGGGAGCATAGGCAGGCTCGCCAGGTGTTTCCTGGTGCTGTTCTCTGGAGTCCTTCCCCCCTCCCTTTGGCAAACTGCTGGGGGGGGGGGGCCTGGTGGTCTTGGAGTCTGAGGAACTTTCATGGCAGTGGAGACGGGCTATATCCATTTGGAGCCCCACTTCCAAGCTTCTTTGGTACCCAGCTCTCTAGAACCTGCTGGCCCTCACCTCCCGAGATGCAATGTTAACAAAGACCACCACATTCCCAGGTTTCACCCCGCGACTTTCTGGACCGTGCCTTCTTAGATATTTATTTTTCAGCATCTTCTAAATAAGCCCTCTGAATGCCTGGCCTCATCGCCTCTCTTACCTGGACTACCTCCTTGCTGTCCTTGGTGGCCCCGCCCCCTCCCAGAAGAGCAGAATTTGGTGACTGATTAGAAGCTGGGGATGAAAGAAACTTTCATCGAGGAGGAATCCCAAGTCCCAGCATTGTGATGGTGTCACCACGTAGGACAGAGAACACAGGAAAACAAGCCGGCTCAGTTCAGTAGGACTTAGGCCGTCTCAGTTTGTGGCATTGTGGGACTCCCGGATGTGAACAGAGAGCAGGCAGCTGTCCACATACATCTAAGCTCCAGTGAGCCCTAAAAGGGAGGGTTGTTTTGACCCACCCCTGCTGATTTTTCCATCTACCTCTTAGGGGGCATCTGTTTCCTCTTATTTTCCATTTCTTGGGCAGGGGTAATTTGCTTTCACTTATATCCTGTTGTCAAGACAATTCTTGTATGACTTGCCATGTAGTGTGGTATTTTACTGTGGAAATGTCACATATTTGCATCTGAACTATTAGCTTAGCATTTGGCTAAATTGATTAGTTATTGGTGTTTTGAAACTGTATGAATACATATTGCAGATGTTATAAAAGATTTTACTCTATGTATAAATGATAGGATCATAGGTTCTTTAGAAGAGAAAAATTTGAGATCATATAATTCAATGATCTCAAAATACCAAGTACATGCATTAATGAACACGCATTAATTGAACATCCTGTTTATGCATATGTATATGCATATATGTATATGTATATGTGTATGTATATGTATATATATACCTAGAGAAAGAAAATGTTGTGAGACATTGACATTTGGGAAATCTCAGCAAAGGATATATGGGAATTCTTTGCACTATATTTTCAACTTGTTCTAAAAATTTTCAAAGGTAAAAAATGGCCCTAGCCAGTTTGGCTCAGTGGATAGAGCGTCAGCCTGTGGACAGAAGGGTCCTGGGTTTGGTTTCAGTCAAGGGCACATGCTGGGTTGCGCGCTTGATCCCCAGTGGGGGACGTGCAGGAGGCAGCTGACCTTATCCCTTCTCTGAAATCAATGAAAAAAATATTTTTACAAAAGTAAAAAATGTAGTCTAATATATACCATTTAGCACTTTAAGGACTGAAAAGGCTGATGGTGGTGGTTGTGGTGTGTTGGATGTGGACAGGAAGCAATGTAAATTCAATAATGTTAGTAAGAAATTAAAAAAAACAACACCTCAATAATGTTACCTGATCCGGTATAATAATTGCCTTAATTTCTCCAATGTTTTGTAAACAATCTTTTTGCCTTTTCTAGATGCAAAAGATAAACTTGAGTATATCATAACAGAAAGTGAAAAGATTCTCTGCTTGCTCCTATAGTGACAGCATACATGTAAATCTCAACCCACAAGGAATTAATTTGACTAACGTAGATGTACGATCAGTTAGAGCGTCAGCCTAAGCACTAAAGGGTATTGGGTTCGATTCCCAGTCAAGGGCACATACTTGGGTTGCAAGTTTTATCCCAGGCCTGTTTGGGATGAGTTGGGGAGGCAACCAATCTATTGGTCTCTCTCACATGGATGTCTCTCTCTCTCTCTCTCTCTCTTTCTCTCTCTCTCTCTCATAAAATAAAAATTAATAGGACTACAATCCCTTGGGCCATCTGCACTTGCTCTGAACTGCTCTTATCAGATGCTCCCGGGGACACAGGGCACAATATTATTGTTAAGATACCTGGAGGGGGCGGGTGTGAGCGGATGGAGGAAAGATACCGGAGGTCGTGTGTTTACCTTGTTTGGAGAAACTGGATAAAGAAAGCTCCAGATACCAACGGTAGGGCTTTGGCTTCGGAACCAGGAACCTGACCCCAGGAGCCTCTTACCGATATGAGTACCTGGGCTTAGGCACAGACGGGGGCAGACCAGGTGGTCCTGATTGGTATCAGGGAACCGGAGGCTTATAGCTAATCCCCTGCCTCGAAAGAAACAGAGAGCACCCTTAATTAGTAAAGGTCTCAGGAGAGCTCACCATGAAGACACAGGGAAGGGCTGTCTATGTAAGTGTAAGTGCCTTCCATAGATGAGGCACAATGCAAAGGATGGAGAAGTTGCAGAATATGATAAATAGAAGCTAGGCAAGCAGGTGGCTGATGGGCCAAAGATTGCTGACCAAGGAATTCCATAGAACTCACTTTCCCCATTTGTAAAGGAAAACCTCGCTCCTTCATATGCCAGCCGTGAAGACGACATGAACTGATGCACAGAAGGTGAAGAGTAAACACTTGGAAGGTATCAGGCACTCAGTTGCTGGGTCTCGCCTCCCAATCCCCAGCCTTCTCTGATGCAAGAACCCGAGTTGTCCTGAATCTCGCCCACTCCGGTCTGTCCCAAGGACAGTTCCTTGGACCCAGCTGGAGATCTTGTGCTGCTGTCTCAACCCAGATGCCTGTGGAAACCTCAGCTTGTCCTTAGAGCACACCCCACCCCCACACCAAGGCTGCTCACTGCAGGCCAGCATTTATGTGATTAGGAAAGCCACTGAGTTTTGTTTTTTTTTTAAAAATATATTTTATTGATATTTTACAGAGAGGAAGGGAGAGAAATAGAGAGCTAGAAACATCAATGAGAGAGAAACATCGACCAGTTGCCTCCTGCACACCCCCAACGGGAGATGTGCCCGCAACCAATGCACATGCCCTTGACCGGAATCAAGCCCGGGACCCTTCAGTCCACAGACCGAGGCTCTACCACTGAGCCAAACCTGTTTCGGTGCCACTGAGTTTTAAAATGTGAATATACCGGGGTGGCAAAGGTGATTTCAATTTGTGGCTTTCACCACAGTCACACTATCAAGCAGAGTTCAGATTTATTTATTTTACTAGAGGCCTGGTGCACGAAATTCATGCATGGGTAGGGCTCCTAGGCCTGGCTAGCAATCAGGGACCATCTGTGGGGTGACTGGTGGGGCGATCGAGGGGCCCCCCTGCTGGCACTCACCTTGGCTGGCCTGGAACTGCCCACTCGCTGGCCCCAGCCCCTCCACCGCAAGTTACATCGGCAATTGGGGGGGGTTCCCCTGCTTGCATCCCTTCTTGGGTGGACTGGGGCCTGCAGGCTGGGGATGGCTCCTGCATTGAGCATCTGCACCCTGGTGGTCAGTGTGTGCCATAGCGACTGGTTGTTTTGCAGGTCATTCTGCCATTTGGTCAATTTGCATATTAAGCTTAGACTTTTAAGAAAGCATCGAATTGTATACGATTCTGTTTTATTGGACTGGCAAGGAAAAAAAATTAAAAAGCAAATTCTTCTAATGTCACCGGGGGAAAAAGAGAAATATTTTATTTACATTTACCCCATGGTTTTCTGTTCTATATTATTTGCTTTATATCCTTTTTTCTCTGCATAAGAATGAACTTGGAGTCATCATTCTATTACCAGAAATTTGTCTCATGTTATTACCAGCTGTGACTGCAAAGTATCCATACTAGTTCCACAAGACATGCGTGGAAATCAGTGTCCTTATTTTATAGTCAAAGCATGGACAGGCAGTATGTGTGTATCTCAAATTACTGTGTTGTATACCTAAAAGTAATATGATGTTATATGACAGTGTCTCAATTTAAAAGCCCATATTCTGTATTCATTGAATACCAGATGTAGTTTGGGACATCATTGGTATTCTCTGATTTTACCTTTTGAAACATGAAGTCAAGGGTTTGATTTCAAAATAGTTTACACTTCTAAAAGTCATCATAATGGAAGGAGACTTGACTTGGGGTGGTGAACACACAGGACAATATACAGATGATATATTACAGAATTATACACCTGAAACCTATATAATTTTATTAACCAATGTCACCCCAAAAAAATTCAATTAAAAGTGAATAAAAGTCATCATATCCTATATAATAAAAAGCTAATATGCAAATAGACCGAATAGCGGAACAACCAGTCATTATGATGTGTGCTGACCACCAGGGGGCGTGCGCAGAACATGGTGGGCATGGGCAGCAGGTGGCAGAGCATGGAACATGGCAGGCATTGGCCATGGTGGATGGTGGAACAAGGGCACCAGACCAACGCGGGGCGCTGCTGGCTGTCATTGGGTGAGCCTCTAGTGGTTACTGAAAATTCTTTGCTCCTGTGCGCGTTGGTCCTGCCCACACTCATACCCGCTGCCAGCGCCTGGTGCCAGTCCTGATTGCTTGGCGCTGTCACTGGGTGTGAGTGGCCCTGATTGCCCCTGAGGGCTTCTCCTCCTTTCCCGGCTCCTAAGGGGTGATCGGAGCAGCCATCGCTGCTCCCACCCACTGTTGACACTGGCCCCAGTCGCTCCCCACCACCATTAGCGTGTGGGAGTGGTGGCAACAGGAGGGGCCGGGTGGGGGCGTAGAGGAGGGATTGAGACTTGCCCCTGTGCCCACTGCAGCCTTGCAGCCCATAGTTCCTTTCAAGGTGCATGAATTCATGCACTGGGCCCCTAGTATTATATAATTTAATAACATCATCCATTCAATAAATAAATAAATAAATGAATAAATAAATAAATAAATAAATAAATAAATAAATAAAGGTCATCATATATTACATAATAACTTAATAATATTATCCATTTTACCTCCCCATGACGCAAATGAGATTATCACAGATTGTCTCCAGGAACTGGGCCTATGCAGGTTACTGTGTGCAATATTTTGTAATTAGATGCTTGGTCATGATAATGTTTTGCAGTAGGAATTCAGTTTTAACTTCTGATTGTTTTATTTCCAATATAATGAACCATGAAAATTTAGTGTTTTTGTTTTTGGTTTTTTTTTGTTATACCATTTTAGATTTTGTCAAGGTTCCTAAACTGCAAACTTAGTTACAGAGAGGAGATATGCTACTACATTCAGATCAGCAACCATCATACCCACAACACAAATGCACTTCACACAGTGGAGTGGACCCCAGGTGCTGTGTACTGTGTGACCATGTTAAAAGACTGAGTTGACTTTGGGTGGATTTCTTTTATTTTTATTTTTATAAAGAATAATTTTATAAATGACAAATGAAACAAAGGAACATTTACTCAAAGAAAATAGAAAAAAATGCTAATGGCAATTATTATTTTTGAAGCTGGTAACTTTATGCCTGATTTTCTTTAACGAATCTTTATTGTTGAGTGTATTACATATGTCCCCTATGTTTTCCATTGCTCTCTTCCTCTCCCCTCTCCAAGCCTTTACCACCCACTGACTGTGTCCTTGAGTTATGCGTATATATGCATATGAGTTTATTGGTTGCTCTATTGCCACCCTTCCCTGGGATTTCTTAACTTAGTGTGGGGGGCTTTCTCTGTTTTCCGCGACCCTTGGAAACAACAGGTTCCTGAGTGGAGGAGCTGGGGATTAAGAAATTAAAGAAAAAAAGAGACCAAGACACAGAAATAGATTCAAGCTGGGATCCAGGTGGGGGCTGCCACTCTGATGGAGAGACAGTCAACCCCCACCACAGACAACACAGTGCATTTATTTATTTCCAAAGGGGGGGTTTAACGGCAAACAAGTTTGGGTGTGCCTCGGTCCTATTCGTCCCTCATTCCAAGCACACGGATAAAGATAAGAAGTCAATACTGATAACATTCTCTCACATTTTGGGGAAACATGTTCCCAGGGCATGGCTCTGCCTACTCCTTGAGTTCAGCTGATGATAATTAAAGGTCATCCATGGGCATTCCCAGGGGGCCCTCTACAACTTAGTCACTGATGGGTAGGTTTCAGGGCTCTGGCCACTCCCTGGCATGCCCTGTTTGGAAATTTGAGATTAGGGCAATACCTGTTGCTTATTCAGATACCCAAAGGAGTTCAGCTTTCCACTCCTCCCCTCAAAAAAGGTAAAACCACGATCCCATGTCTTCTGCTTCCCTGCCTCCATCAGATTGCAAAAACAAGGCCTGTGAGTGTAACTGAGACAATGTGCCGACGCTGTTGGCCCAGACTCATTTCTTCCTTTCTTTCTGCTAACAGAACCCTGACTTTGCCCAGAGTGACAACAGGCCCGTACTGATGGGGAGATTCATGATATTTCAAAACCAATCATGACAATGGCATCCCTTTTTATTACCTTGTAAACCTCCAGCCTCCCTCTCATTAACTTCTCTTTTAGGGCCATGGGCATGTGTTCTATTTCTTGTCAGTGAGATGTAAGAGGAAGTCTGTGGGGAAGGTTCTGGAGAGCCTTTGCTTTCTTACTACATCAGAAAGTAGTAGTTGACTCAACACCTTGCTTTCTGCTTTGAACTTGCATGTGATGGTTGGCTTTGCCGCAGTCATCTTGCAGCCTTGAGGTGATAAGCATGGGGGTGGTAGGCCAAGGCAAAATGGAGAGACAGAAGGAGTCTGAGTCCTTACTAACACTGGTAAGCTGGCAGACCAATTCTGTATTTGAGTTTCTTATTAAGTAAACAAGAAACATTCTTCTTGCTTAAGCTACAGTTGGAAGAGGGCTTCTATTTGCAGCAAAAAATACTTTATACAATATATATTCTTTTTCAGCTTAAAATAAAATTAAGTTGATTCTGTCTGTTCAAAATGCACCACTAATAGCTAGGTGATGTTTTTATTGGAGGGCACAAACCCTATGATTATGCTAGCCTTCTAAATATGCATACAGAAAATGTATGAAAAAAAAATCGTTAGCAGCACAATTTACAATAGCTAGGACGTGGAAACAGCCTAGGTGCCCGTCAGCAGATGAATGGATCAGAAAACTATGGTACATCTACACCATGGAATACTATGCTGCCATAAAAAGGAAGGAATTCTCATCATTTGCAGTAACCTGGATGGAATTGGAGAGGATCATGCTGAGTGAAATAAGCCAGTCAATGAAAGAGAAACACTACATGACCTCACTCATTTATGGATATTAAAGAACATTATAAACGAATGAACAGAAAGACAGATATAGTGACAGTAAAACAACAGGCAGACTGCCAAATGACAGCGGGGGGGGGGGGGAGGGTAGGGAGATCTGGGGGAGATAAGAGATCAATCGAAGGACTGGTATGCTTGCATATAAGAACAACCAATGGACACAAAACTCTGGGGAGGGAGGGCACCTATGGGGGGGGGGGCAATGATAAGCTATGTACACAGATAATACCTTAATAAAAAATATTAAAAAAAAAAAAAAGAAAAAAATCGTGAAGAAAAGCATGATCTTCTGAAGTTAAATAGTTCTCTTCCTAATATAAAGGATAGATTTTTATTTTATTTTTGGTTAATAATACTGAAATCAATGAATAGAAGTAATTAAAGAGGTAAAGAGACTACATCTCTACTTTCCACTGAAGTAGAAGTTAATTTTAAGTTTCTATGATTTTCTGTTCCAGACGTTTCTTTTTTTTTCTTTTTTCATCAGTCATTTCAGACGTTTCTATCTTGATAAATTTTTGTGATATTTCATCATATGGTTTACATACTAGCATAAAAGATAAACCCACTAATTAAGATTTACATTTTTTGTTTATTTTTTAAAAATTTTTATTGATTGAGAGAGAGAGACATCTGTTTATTGTTCCACTTATTTATGCATTCATTGGTTGCTTCTTGTATGTGCTCTGACCGGGGATCGAACCCACAATGATTCTCTTACCAACTGAGCTACCTGACCAGGGCCTGTTTTATTTTTTTATACTCTAATAAAGCCCCATTTTGACATATAAGTCATTGGAAAATTTGAGGAGGGAAAAAGCCACTGAGTTGTTAGCCTGTCTCCAGTAAATTTAATCACATGTATATCTATGCTACTTATATAAATTTACATATTATGTTACAAATATCTCTATGCATACTTGTGGATTATCTCTAAGTACCAAAGGAGAAAGGGTTGGAAGTTTATCAGTTAGCTTTTGCTGTGTAACAAACCCTTCCAAAACACCAAGGTTTAAATGGCAAAAATGTCATCACTCGTGTATCTTCGGGCTGTTGATCTAGTCTGCATTTGACTGGGTTTAGCTCCAAGCTGAATGTTGGATCCAGCTCTGTGTTGCAGCAGGCTGGCTGGGACATGTTTTTCTCATGGTGATGACACAAGTGAGAGATGCAAGAGGGTAAGCCCAAGTGCACACGTCAATCCTTTGCTTGTATCGTATACACCAGTGTGCCACTGGCCCAACTAAGTCATAGGGCCACGCCCATATCCATGGTGTAGACACGGACTTCACTGCTGGCTGGGGGGGACTGCAGAGGCACATGACAAAGTTCACAGAAAAGGGAGAGGACTGAAAACAATGATGCTGTGAAAGGGAAGAGAGTTGGTAACAAAGGACCAGCTTCTGACATTGTTCTGACAAAGTTCTGAGAACCCGATGGAACTAAGATTTAAAGGAAAGATGCCTGGTACTCCTCCGGTGAAAGATAAAATTCCTCATCCTGAACATGTTTAGGCTAGAAGAATCATCTCAACAACGCTTTTTTAAAAGGTCATCACTTACCTCTATCATGTTTATGCACCTTTTCTAGAGCTAGCCTGGTATTTCTGTGGACTAAAGACAACGAGTTTGTCATTGTCTGTCTGTGTGCTGGAATTGCACGGAGACTGTATTTACAACATGCCACAATGTGCTAATGACCGGCATCTTTTAACAACAGCAATGAAGATAATAGCCATGCTCTTTGTGTGCATTCTTTCATTTTAATCTTCACAGAAACCCGGTGAAGTAGGAATTTACTTATTGTTCCTGTTCCACAGATGAGGAACTTAAGCCTTGGGGAGGCACAGCTAACAGGGCCAGGATTCGAAGCTGGTTGGTGTCATTTAGCACTCACGTGCTGGTCCCCCATTACTCCATGGAAGAGACTGACATTGCTGGAGCCAAACTGATACTGTGACATGTATGTGCTGTAAAATAAGACAAATCATGCATCCATATGACACTTTTGTGTGTTTTGTAATACAGAAAAAAATTACCCACTAAATTGCTTTTGAGCACTTCGTCCTGAGGATTTGTGTTGTTAGCAGAAGAATGCCGTTTACAAAACAAATGTGAATTTTCAAAATACTCACTGGTTTCATTGGCCCCTCAGACCAGTGTAGCCCAGGCCAGCCACTCCCACAGGGGACTACTGCCTGAAATCTTGCTCTCAGTGACCTTGGACCATTCCTCCTTGGCAGTCCCCAGCCCCAGGGTCCCTCATTCCCTGTGCACAGCTGAGGAGTAGGCAGCTAGCTCTTTATGACCCTATGACATTTAAAAAACCTTTTTGTTTTTCCTCCTTAGTTCTCTCTTGTGCTCTCTGTCCTTTTCTGGAACAGGGAGCCCTATTTGAGAAACCTCCCTGAATCCAAACCTTCGAAAGAGCCTCTTTCTGGGTCTGAATTTAACCCTTCAGCTTCCAACCTCCCCCTTCACACATCTCTCTGAATAGAGTGAATCTCTGGGCTTTCACATGTTTTCAAAGTCATTTCAGCACTTGTCCTGTTCATGTTTTAAGCTACACAAATCATTCCTTTAGAAAGGGTATTCTTAAGAAAATTACCCTTGGTATAAACTGGAAACAGTACAACATGCCCCTTAAACCCAAGCGCTCTCATGTGAAGCAGAAGTCAACAATTACTCCCCAACATGTGTTTTTTTGCTTCTTTAACAAGAATGTCATAATTGGAGGGGGGTGCTTTAGGGATGATTAATGGAAATGGAAGGTGATCAAGCCCGCAGAAGGAATGAGATTCAATGTTTAAAAAAATATTTTTATTGATTTCAGGGAGGAAGGGAGAGGTAGACAGAGATAGAAACATCAATGATGAAAGAGAATCATTGGTCAGCATGTCCCATGCTGGAGACCGAGCTCACAACCAGGGCATGTGCCCTGACCGGGAATTGAACCTGGACCTCCTTGTTCATAGGTGGATACTAAACCACTGAGCCATGCTGGCCAGGCTCAAATCATTTTTATAGCTGAGATGGCCCACACACTGACCAATCAGAGGGGACAGTGGTCTTGAAAGGCCATATGCTGGTATTGGCATCCCCTCAACACCGGTCTGCGGCTCCATCATTCTAGCTCTGGCTCCGGGCTCCTTTTCGGTGCTTTTGTAAACATAACCTATTGTCCAAAGGAAGAGATTTGTCAACATTTAGGAGGACACTTTCTGAAAGCAATTTCAAAAGAAGGTTTTCAAACACTAATTTGAAAGAACATATGCACCCCTATCTTCATTGCAGCTTTATTTATTATTGCCAAAATTTGGAAGCAGCCCACGTGCCCATTAGCAGATGAGTGGATAAATGAGTTGTAGTACATTTACACAATGGAATACTACTCAGCCATAAAAAAGAAGGAAATCTTATCTTTTGTGACAATATGAATGGACCTGGTGGGCATTAGGCATTAGGCTTAGAGAAATAAACCAGTCAGAGAAAGACAAGTACCATATGATACCACTTCTATGTGAAATCTAATGAACAAAATAAACAAAATAGAAACAGACTCATAGATAGAAAGCAGATTAGCAGCTATCAGTAGAGAGAGGAGTTGGGGCACCTGGTGAAAAGGTGAAGGGATTAAGCAAAAACAAAACAAAACAAAACAATAGAAAACAGCCCTAGCCCGTTTGGCTCAGTGGATAGAGCATCGGCCTGTGGACCAAAGTGTCCTGGGTTTGATTCCCGTCAAGTGCACGTACTTTGGTTGCAGGCTCCTCCCTGGTTAGGGCTCCTGTAGGAGGCAACCAA
>OZ004712.1:43567671-43777507 GCA_963924515.1 Vespertilio murinus
CTCAACAATTATATAGTGCTTCAAAACTGCTTCCTCAGCACTTTGCTTTTTAATTTGATCCTTGATTCCCATGATTTATTTTTAGGGAGAATGCATCCCCCCTCTCCCACCCCTCAGAAAACATAATAGACCTCCCTTTTTTTCATAGCATGTGGGGGAGAGGAACACTGATGGAAAATGAACTGTGCTTTCTCATAAAGCTCTCTTGGATCTTTGTTCTGTTTTTCTCAGCCTCACTAACTAATCTATTCTGTTCAAGTCCATTTAGCATTCTGCTGGTAGGTTGTATCTATTTCGGGAACCTGCTGCATGCGCTGAACATTTGGCAGCCTCACACCTGATTAATCCCTCTCTCTTTCCTGTCATCAATATTATTTAGGGGCAGCGGTCAAACCATATTGACACTGTGCTGACATCTTCTCCGGTGCCCAATTACCTTTCTGTCATGATACAGTCTATGAGGTGACAGGAGGATTCTATGCTGTGCCAAATAAGTTGGCACCAAAATATCCCTGAGACAGATCATAATGTATCATTTTTACGCTTCTTCTGAAACTAGAAAAGACATTTTCCTATCCCCATTGCCAATGGGTCTTTTAACTCCCTGAGCTGCTTTGTATCTTAAGCTACCTACCTAGCACCTGCCTAGGCCAGTCTTGCTGGTGTTTCGTGTTTCATGTCCCAATTCCTAATGACAGAGCGGAGCCTTGCCTTCGGCTCTGAGCCCTGACCCACATATTGAAAAGTAGTTGCCCTTCTACATGAGCTTAGCTGCTAGACTTTCGAGAAATAGACTGTTTAGACACAACTTTACAGTAGAGAAAGTCTGGCTGGTAATTGTTGGTAGAGTAAGTATAGGGTGTGCTAGTAAAGTACAGCAGGCATTGGAACCTTCCTGAAATCAGCTCTGGCACGACTCTTAGACTGAAACACATACATAGGAGCTAAATAGAATTAAAATATATTGTTTTTAGTTAATCTCCTCCATCTGAGGACATTATTGCCATTGATTTTTATAGAGAGTGAAAGGGGGCAAAGAGGAGAAACTGGCCAGGGTGATTGACACAGCTCTTTCTGTCTTAAGCTAATAATTTTCTCCTAGAAAGAAATCAACATTTAATCTCTGAATCACCCTGAGAAACAAATATCCCGCCGCTGGGAATTGAGGTAGGGCTTGGGATGGGGTGGAAGGACTTGCTCTTCCTCTGGGGGAACTTCCAGTTTAGATCCAAATGTTCAAGGGTGCCTGAGGAACATCCTTAGTGGGAGCAGCTCTGATGTCTGGGGCAAGGATTGCTGGGAGCTAGGCAGGGACTCAAGGATCAGAGTTCTGCTTGTGGTCTCTAAGAGTGGCTCTTTAGGCAGCAGAGGTACAGTGCTCTCAGTGCCAAATTTCTGTCAAGCCTTCAGCGGAGTGTCAGTGAAAGACAGAATGGGGTTTCCACTGTGCTGGGCATGACCGGGGAGCCCTCTCCCCTCCATGGCAGCATCAGTGACGGTCACAGACTGAGACAGCAGCCACAGCCGACAGAATAAAGATCTCACAGGAAACAGCCTCAGCAGCAGGGTGACAACAGGGCAACCAGGTAAGAAGGTCAGCATGAAAGGATTAAGAAGTTGTTTTTGAACACCTCCGAGGTTGCACCCAGGAAACCATGAGATAACTCGTGGTGTGCATGGGTGTGTGTAGTGTGAGGTGGGCTTACTGGACAAAGTAACGACTATTAAAAATGTATGTTATGGTGGAAGATAGATGTGTTTCCACTTATGAGTATCCTCTCATTTAAACCGCTGATCTACCAGATAATGTAGGTGTTGTTATTATTTCAATTTCATGCTGAGGTAACAGAGAGCTTTTGTACCGTGCTCAAGGTCATTGAGCTGGCAAGCAAGAGCTAGGATTACAAACCAGGTTATATTTAGAAAGTAATTTGAAATTTGAACCTATTTACAATAAAATTATACTTTTAATTTAAAATCAAAACAATAGATTTAAAGAAATGAGGAATTAACAAAGAGCTGAGTGAGGTAGATATTAAAAATAAAATGGTATACTCATGTTCATAGTGACATTATCCACAATGACTAAATGTGGAGGCTACCCAAGTGTCTATCGATGGATGAACACATTAACAAAATGTGGTATACACATAAATGGAATATTACTCAGTCTTGAAAATGAAGGAGATTATGACACAGGCTACAGCATAGAAGAACCTTGAGGGCTTTATGCTAAGTGAAATGAGCCAGGCAGACACACACACACACACACACACACACACACACACACACACAGTATACTGTTTGATTCCATTTTATACGGTACCAAGCAGTAAAATTCGGAGAAAAAAGAATGGTGGGTGCCAGGGGCTGGGGGAAGGAGCAGTGGAGAGTTATGAATTAACTAGATGCCTGCTGCACAAAATTCGTGCGGCAGGGGTAGTCCCTCAGCCCAGCCTGCACCCTCTCCAATCTGGGACCCTTCAGGAAATGTCTGTCTCTCACAATCTGAGACCACTGGCTCCCAACTGCTCACCTGCCTGTCTGCCTGATTGCCCTTAACCCCTCCACCTGCCTGCCTGATTGCCCCTAACCACCTCTGCCTGCCTGCTTGATCATCCCTAACTGCTCCCCTGCTGGCCCAATAGCTCCTAACCACCTCTGCCTCACTCCACACCTGGGACCCAGGATTCTCTCCTCTGGCTGGCCACAGGCACCCAAGACCCAGGCTGGCTTCACCGGAGCTGGCCACAGCCAGAGGAGACCATGGGCGGGCAGCTTTGCCTGGGTCACGGCCACAGGCACTAGTACCTGGAACCACAGGGAAGGTGGCTTGTTCTTCTCCCGGGCCACAAGCACAGGTGTAGCTGCTGGCACCTAGGACCATGGGGCAGGAGGCTTGTCTTTCTCCCAGGCTGCAGGGGCAAAAGCAACCATTGGCACCCAAGACCATGGGGTGGGCGCCTTGTCCCTGTCCCAGGCTCTGCAGGGACAGCTTCTGGTGCTCGGGATTGTGGGGCGGGTGGCTTGTCCCTCTCCTGGGCCACTGCACAAGTGCAGCTGCTGGCACCCAGGACCGAGGGGCAGGTGGCTTGTCCCTCTCCCAGGCCGCAGTGCCAGCCACTGGCACCTGGGACCATGGAGCGCATGGTTTGTCCCTTTCCTGGTCTGTGTAGCCTGGCTGGTCCCCATTCCTCTCTCATGAGCTCATTTGTGCCTGGCTGGTCCCCATTCTCCTTTCATGAGCTCATTTGTGCCTGGCTGGAGTCCATACCTCTCTCTCTTGAGTATCTGAGCTGTTATGGCTTGACAGTGTGAGGGCATAATGACCATTTGCATATTAGCTCTTTATTATTATAGACGGAGACAGAGTTACAGTTTTGCAAGATGAAAAGAGTGCTGGAGATAGAGGACGTGATGGTTGCAAAATAAAATGAATGTACTTAGTAGCACTGAACGATACACCTAAAAATGCTAAGACACTAAATACTTTGTTATAAAAACTGGAAAAATTGTACTGTATGCAGTGCATATGTTAAAAAATTTTATAGCATTTACATTTGCTGTGTAATATACAAACATGAGTATGGAATCTGCCTGCCCCAGGTTTGAATCTCGGCTCTACCACATGTTAGGGAACTAAATCTCTCTGGGGCTTAATGTCCTCAGGTATAAAATGAGGACAAAACAGTATCTTCATTGATGGACAATGTGTTTAAAATGACACAATACATTTAAGCACTTAGATTAGTGCCTGGCATATAATTAACATGAAGTTAAGTGTTCACTATTACTATTTGAACAATATGATGAGAACACACATGCAAGTATTTCACTTTGAGTAAAATCAACATGTTTCGTGGAAAAATGTTAAGAAGGTTAGATGAAATTGTTTAAAAACAATAAAAAGATTATTTTTTTAAAATATTGAAAATATGTAGGAGCTAGTTGTTAGAGAGTAGGCTGGCCCAATCATAAGAATGTTTCTGGTTGGATATACTGCAGAGGTTGACTGCCTGCAAACCTTGGTCATGGATTGCTTTTGGCCTAGGAAGAAAAGCCCTATAGACAAGCCAATCCCATTCAGGGTCAATGATAAAGGGCACACAGGGGAAGCATTTAACCTTTTTAATATTGGGCTGGGAACTGCTCACTAATGGGGACACTGTGCTAATGGGTTTTCACATCACTAATTTCCCCCTATGAATGTGCTCATCCTGGCCAGGACACAACCATCCAGAAATTCTACAAGGAGAGAAGGGCACTCCAGCTATGAGTGGATGCTTTCACTGGTAATTCCAATTTGGTATTGCTAATTTCAGATACAATGATATAGCTCATTGAGTCAGGCGACAAGAGACTAGGAATTACCCAGTGGTGGGCACTTAGCTGAGACTGAGGCTCACTTAATTAGCATCCTGGCACTGTAGGTGGGAATACTTTCTATACCTATGAAGAGTAAATTACAAATGTTAAATCATATTCAATCTCAGAAGTAACTGTTCACTACTTCTCACAGCATAGATAATCAGGCAATTCTTGAGATGCCTCTCTCATTCTAACTAGCCATTGCCTCTTTTCTGTGACACACTCTGAGCTACAACCTCATTTATCTGAGTCCATTTCTGTGTATTTAACTCCAGCAAAGTAGATGCGTAATCTAAGTTTTAGAGTTCTTTAGAAAAGAGCATATAATACATGGTTTATTGATTAAGCTTTCTATTTAAAACTTACATTTAGTTAAAGTATTAAATTCATAAATCATTAAAAATATAAAACCACCATGAATAGTCTTCTATGATCATGATACTGTGAAAAACCACTGGATTGCAAGTTTGGAAACCTAGGTCTTAGTCTTCTTTTGCTTCTCATTTTTTAGAAAGTAACATAATTTTTGGAAAGTAATTTCATTTTTTCTGGGGCCCAATTTATGCATCTGTAATTTAAGAAAATTCTAATGATTTTAGCTAGAGTAACATTCAACATTAAATAAAAATAATACTAGAGGCCTGATGTATGAAAATATTCATGCATGGGGGTCCCTCAGCCTAGCCAGCAATCGATCAGGGCCAATTGGGGCTGCAGGAGGTTGGCCAGTGGGGAGTTCGGGGGGTGGTTTGGAGGGGTCATGGGAGGGTTGGCTGTGGGAGCACAGTTATCACTAGGGGGCAGTTCCTCTATTGAGCATCTGCCCCTTGGTGGCCAGTGAGCATCATAGTGACCAGCTGTTCAGATGTTTGGTCATTTGATTGATTAGGCTTTTATATATATAGATACCAACAAATATGGTTTCACATATGTGGATTTCCCCTGGATTTCTATACTAGATTATCCTTTCCTCTTCATAGTGGTAGGACAAAAAATATTTGAATAGTGGTGATTATGGGGGCACATGCTCTGGGTTCCTGGACCAGCTGGGGAGTGCTCCCCACTTCTAGTCAAGGAAGTTGTACCCAAAGTGGCTTTCTAAAAATGCCTGGCTCATTCCTTGTTCCAGGACTCTCAGACAATGCTGGAGATAGCTGACCCCTATGCCAGCTGCCTGGTGCCCTAAGAGAAAGTTGTTCTCCTTGCACTATGTGAAGTGGGAGAAGCAAGGGGTTCCTTGAAACATATATCCTTGATGTATTCAGCATAATAGCTTGGTTCCAGCCTCTCTCTCTGAGGGTTGATGGCACCGGGGTCCTGTACCTTCTCTTCCCTTGTTGACCCCTGATTTGTAAGGTTCTCCAATAAAGCCTATTCTCCAATGCTGCCATGGAATAATAATGTGACCTGAGACCTGCTGCATAGCAGGTGGAGAACAGAAAGAGACATACTTTTCACAGTCTGTTTGCATTCCTTAAGATTCAATTGGAATAATAATGAGAATTACATAATTAAGAATTACAAACAGCTATGCATCTCATACTGCACAATTTATAGAATGTTTTCATATTCTATATTCTATGTAATTCTCATAAAAATCTGACAAACCAAGATTGATTTTTATTATGCAGACAACAAATCTTAGTTTCAGATTGGTTAAAAGCCTCCCCATGTAACAGAAAATCTGGTGTGGATAGCAAGTCTTCCAGCCCCAGGTCTTGCTTTTTCCCCACTGCTCCTGACAGTGTTGGAACACACCTCCAGAACCAACTATTGATTGCAACACATTGAAAGCATCCACAGAGTGGGCCCTTTGCCAGGTGCTGGTGAATTCAAAGACTGATATGGCATCACTGAAAGCTTTCTTGTGCCACACAGGGAAGATAATTTTATTAGCTATTTATTAGAAACATATTCATTATACTTTTCAGTTTGCTCACAATAGAATGCCTCTATTATAAAACGTTAGATACATTTTATAAAAGCAAAGGGGTGCCTGCCGGAGGAGCGTGTGCATGCGTGAGGCTGCTGCTTATCTGTGATCTCAACTCAGGTGTGTTCTTGAAAATGTTTTCAGGTACAAATACATTTCTCTAAAAATCTACATTTCTTATCGGCAATCCCACTAATGGTGTCCCTGTGAGTTTAGACATGATGTGATACTGGTGCCTCAATTTAATATTTTCAAAGCTGCTCTCATCATCTACTTCCTCCAAGCTTTGTTCCTAGGCCTGGTATGTGACCATGATTCCACTCCATTCCTATTGGGCACCTATCCAGTCTACTCTCTCTCTTCATAAATCATTATAACTATCAAGTCCCGCAGTATTACTTCCAAAATATCTCATATATATTTCTTCTTCTCCATGGTCTTGCCTCCGATGCCTTTCAAGGGCTATCATGACACCCTCCTTCTCTCCCATCAAGCCTCCTCCAAAGAGCTCACTGAAGATAAACACATACTCTTACCACCCTAAAAAGAATCAAAGTTCTAATGGTACACTTCTTACATGCCCAGCGCTACTATGGTTCTCCTTTCTTCTTCACATCACATTCCAGAGCTACTGTGCAGACAGTTCCCCAAAGTGATCATGCTTATTTATACCTCTACTGCGGGACCACCTTTTGAGGGAGAGTGTGGCGGGAAAACTCTTCGCTATCAAGCATCACTCCCTGTAAGGGTTTTCCTACCTCATCCCTCCACTCCCTCTGTTAGGCTTGAAATTTCTTCCACCGGCTTTGTTGTTATCCTGCAATCTCTTCATCAGAACACTGATTGTACTACATTATCTGTGGGTTTTCCCCACTAGTTTTTGAGCATGTTGAGGAGAAAGAACATGCTCTATTTGG
This sequence comes from Vespertilio murinus, assembly GCA_963924515.1. Classification (NCBI taxonomy): domain Eukaryota; kingdom Metazoa; phylum Chordata; class Mammalia; order Chiroptera; family Vespertilionidae; genus Vespertilio; species Vespertilio murinus. The sequence goes on from OZ004712.1 coordinate 43,574,890, forward strand.
CATGGAATCCTCAGCACTTAGCATGATATCTAGCCAAAATGAACTTCACTTGAATGTATGCACCAGATTTCCCTTTTTGTTAATATCTCAACTTTCCTCTGGGGTAGGACAAAGAATTGAATGTGAGGTGCCAGGATATTGAATCATCTGGGACAGAGCTCACACTTGAAGTCAGGAAGACTGCTCCCAATGTCAGCTTCCCAACAGGGCTGTGCGTCAAGGTTGAACAGACAAATAAGGGTCTTGGAGCTTGCTTAAGAACACACAACTATGAAAGTGTCAATAGACCATAACCCAGAGCAGTTCTCGTTATTGTCATTCACAGTTTTACCTCATCCCTAGATGAATCCCTGTCACAGAAGACATCAATCAATATTTGATGATTTAATGATTGACAGAATGAATGATTGACTGACAATATGAATGAAAAAATTAACTTCATTCAACTGTCCTTGTGATTTCACTTTCCCGAAACATAGTCTTTGTGCAGATGTATAGATGTGTATGTGCACATATATCTTTTAAGCATAATTACAAGTTGAATATCATGATTTTTTTTCTTTACAAAGCACCACAATTAAAGAATAATGATAGCTATTTAAATACATACATAGAAATTCTAAGCCACTGCAATATATAGCCTCAGTAATCCGTTTACTACAAAAAAAGTGGCTTTTGAAAGATAGGTTGACATCCTACCAAATAATCTATTAACTTTATAATCAGAATTACTTTTCAGTTAGCTGTTTGAATAAATTTGTAAATTGCCTTCAAAATAGTGTAAAAGAGAGGCTAGTGCATTCTGTCAAGTGAAAAAATGAAAGGCTGCTCAGTGCTGCCCTCCAGAGGCTGGAAGGGAACAGAGAGGGCCTCTCCCAGTCTCGGAAGCTGTGAGAAGCAGGTGCCTGCTGCCAGTGTGCCTTTGGGAAGAACTTTACTCAGGTTTATGTTCTTCCACCTGAACTTCCGGGGCCTTTTTCACACGGAATGACAGCTGATTTTATCTTTAAAACTGACACAAACCTCACCATTCACTGTGAAGCAGGACAAAAGCCAAGAGAAGGATGAAAGAGACTCAAACTAGATCTTTCTCAAACTGATTTCTATTGGAGTTACACACAGTTCAAGGAATGAAAGAAAAGTAGAGCAGCCAGCACTACCACCAAAGACAAGAGCGAAGAACGATTTTTCCTCCCCTCCCACACCCCCTTTTTTTTTTGTGTGTGCAGCCACTGAAAGCAAACATTGCAGGAGGTGGACATAGTCACCATGGGCAACCTTTTATAGTGGATGATGTCACCTGCTGCACATGGGCTCCATTGTTCCAAAGCACCTTGTATAACGTTCACCGCCCGCTACATGGCTCGTTATTTTCCTCTCTGGATAATGTATGGCCACTTCAGTTATGTGAATGTCTATTTCTAAATGCACACCCTTGAAGCACTGACCTCTCTCTGCTTTTATGTTTTTCAAAACACTCTTGATTTTTGTCAACTGGGTGAGTTCCAAACTTTCTTAACCTATTATCTTATTACTAGAGGCCCAGTGCACAAAACTGAGGGACAGGGTGGTGTCCCTCAGCCCAGCCTGTACCCTCTCCAATCTGGGACCCCTTGGCAGTCAGGCATACCTCTCACAATCCAAGACTTCTGGCTCCCAACCGCTCGTCATAAGCTCCTAACCGCTTCTGCCTAACAGCCTGATCACTCCCTAACCACTTCCCTGCCAGCCTGATTGATGCCTAACTGCTCCCCTGCTGGCCTGATCACCCCCAACTGTCCTCCCCTGCTGGCCTGATTGCTCACAACTGTCCTCTCCTGCCAGCCATCTTGTGACCACACGGGGGTGGCCATCTTGTATAAGGGTGTGATGGTCAATTTGCATATTACCTATTAATTATACAGGATTCCAGCCCATTTCAAACTTACTTCTTCTCTAATTAGTGTGTCTGAGAAGCACAGGGCAGGGCAAGCTCACTTGCCGTGCTCACACTCACCACTGTTTGTAGTCCGCGTCGCAGTTACAGTAGTATTTGGGGTCTGTGCAGTTGCGCTCGATGCCACAGGCACATTTCTGAATCCCAGGCCCAGAGCCTCCCCAGTAGTAGTGCTTCTCATTGCCTTTGCCAACCCACCAGGTGTAAGGACTTCCATCTGCAAGAAAGGAGAGAGGCACGTTGAGATAGGAATAGGAATGGGTCATGATACTATCTCACTTCCCCTTCCTTCCCCAGGAGCAGTGTTGCTCTCTGATAGACTGGACATCACTCACCCCTCTTAAAAGTAAATGCATTACCATAATGGGAATGTTTAATTAAAAACAGCAAAGGGAATTGCAAGCTCAAGTTTTCCCAGTAAGATATGGTTACTGTCCTTCATTTTGGAAAATAGGGGACACTGACATGCCTAGTGGTGAAAGGAAACACCTGGAGAAGTGGAGTTAATGGCTGGTCTGGTAAGAAGCTCCCTTGCTCTGTCTGAACCTTAAATAATCAGTGAGAGGATATATCTCAGAACATCAGCTTCATCTTGGACTATTTCTCCTAGTGACTAGAATAATCCAACAGTGTTAGTGTTTCATTACAGAGAGTGATGGCAAATTGTACAAACCAAAGGAGCTGGCTTGGTATTCTTCATAAAAGTCAGTAAAGGAAGCAAGATAATTAGCAGCCTCTCCTTCAGCATGAGGCTGAGAAATGTGCTACAGGGGAAAGGGAGAGGGGAGCCAACTGATTCCCACCAGCACCTTCTGGGAGTAGAAGCCCAGCAGAGAAGTCTCCTTGTAAAGTTGCTTGGACCAGGGTTGTTCCAGCAGGAGTCCTAAAGCTCTGCATGAGATCCAGGCTCTAAGGCTCATCTCACATGGCACACCCTCAGTTCCCTATAGGGAGGGGGTGTGTGTCTTACTATACACCGGGAAAGTATCCAAAAGAATGACATGCAATGACATTTTCTTTATTAACTTCAAGGAGGTGACATACTATAGTGACCAGGTAAGAGTAGCCCAATTTCCCATTTCTTCCCCCCACCTGCCCACCTATTCCTTAAATCAAAATACTTTTAGTCTTATATATCTAATGGTCCCAGTTAGGAAGAGGTGAAATCAATACTATTTTGTTTTCCTTCCTGGGAAAAGAAGTTAAGCGCAAAATCTATTCCCGAGCTGTTTGCTCACCGGCTGTGAGCAGAAGAATGCCAATCAGACAAATACAATCCAGGGGAAGAGCAAATTGTATGCTTTGTTATTAGCACTGGGTAATATGGTTAAATTAAGTCACTATCATCAAAATAAATTATTAATTTGGTATATATTTTGTGTTCAGCAAGAAGAGAAGGATTCAATTTGCTGTGACCAGAGAATTGCCTTATTCCAGTGCTATGCTAATGAAGTTGTACTTTTTGCTTTACTAATCATTATTTACCTGTTAATTGGCTTTGGGAGAAAGCAGTTCAAGGCGATAAAAATAAAGAAGATTTTTTTAAAGACAAGAATATGAAGTAGTTAGAAAAGAAATAATTTACCTAGTGCCAAGAGCTCAAGAACTTTACCTTCAGAATATGATGATGTCTGTTAACTATATTAAGTAGGGGTAAATATTGGGACAAGATTAGGTTAATGATGAACCACATTCTAAGTTAACTAGAGGCTGACTTATCAAAGGTATATTGCATTAAAAAAATCCAAGCATAGATTGAATTAAATATAACCACTATACTGCTTATACTCAAGATTAGGCTTTATGGTGGTGAAGGGTTTATTATGGTTTGGATGATTAAATTGAGAAAGGGGAAAAGAAAAGAGGTTACTTGTTTCCCAAGACCAAAGAAATCAATAGATATCTGTTAATTTTTCTAATATCATGTTGTTCCAGAAACACAAGGGCAAACGCGAGGGACCTCTTGTTGGAAATGTTGTACATACCTGTGATTTGCAAAATGTGTCTTTGGACTTTCTGGGCTACAAAAAGTAACTTAATAGTTTTCTTAAGTAAATATATCCTTGATACAGTCTATGATGAGACCCAGTATGGTCACTTGGACATTTAATTAGTTCTATTCAATCCACTTCTAGAGGATATTAAAAATAATACCATGAGGGTTTATAGTTTCCAAAATGAAAACTTAAAAGCATCACCTTAGCTTAATAAAATCTAGTTTTATTATATCTACACTACCTAGTTACTACAAATTCCATTAACTATGCACAGGGGGCTTTTTAACAGAGGAAATAGAACAAGTACGAAAGCAGCAGAAACATGCCTTTCAACCTCTACTTACTGCTCCCTGCTGGGAGCTTCCTTACAGCCTTCCAGGACTCCTGTGGTCTGGCAGCCTCTGGTTGTTTGGAGCCCCTCACAGGGCAGGATTCTCTTTCTAAAGAAATGACTGCATTCTGAAAAGTCTCCCATTTCTGCTTCCCTTCCATTTTTACCATGGCACTACCAATTTTTCCCCCTCCTCTTTATCAGTCAATTTCAGCTAACTACTTGGATCTGATTATAATACTCCAAGGTATGAATGGTAATAATATGCTTACTAAGTAAAGACATCTTCAATTGGTGTAAAAACCAGTAGGGATTGTAGCTGATTGACAAGGGAGGTAGTTGGAGACCCAGGCAGTTCCTTCTAAAGGAGCCACACATGGACTTATTGGGACTTACTCCCTTTGAGTTCAAGCACTGGGGCAGCAACTTAAAAGGATCCAGAGACATCTAGAGAGTAACTAAATTGTCTGGCATCAGGGCAAGAATGGGAAGGGGGCAACTTTCTCCCATATAAAAATAGTGGCAGAGGTCATTGTTCCGCTGCTGAGACCTACCCTCTCCTCACATCCCCATACCGCTGACTGGCAGGTCTTCATCAACCTGACCCAACCTGTATGCCCTGCCCTGGTGATTCTCTGAGAACCCACCCCATTTATAGCCCAACACAAGATGTTTATAGTAGCTTTTCCATATGAATATCCCATCCTGCCTCAGGTTTTAGACTTTACTAAAATCTTTCAAACAACTAGCAGCTGTACTCAGCATGCTCCATAGCTCTCAATAAGTGGCCCCAGGTCTGGCATTAGTAGCAGCTTACTAAGGTTCACAGTGTGGCCTCTCCTGAGCACCTCCAAGCCCAGTACAAACAGCATCCAGATGCAGATTTCTCTGTAGCTTGTGCCAGGTGGCCCCAGGCAAAGCATAGGTAGTGGTTGACTTTGCACCTCCCAGGAGGCCCCAGAACCAGTGCGCCCAGTGCACCCAGTGGACATCTTTAGACTATGACAGATTACAACTCTACACATCCATGAGTGACACACTCAAGGATGAACTCGGTGAGCACCAAACTCCCACTAAAGCAAATCCTGCCTCATAGGGGTATCTTCTGAACAACAGCTCTTCCATTGTAGTCATAGGTGATCCTCACAACCAATTGGCCTGGAGCAAATTTCTCCAAATCATCTCAACAGCAATCAAGGCTCAACTACAACGGGACAGTGTACACAGCCCACACAGAGGCATATCTAGAGTATCCAATTATGATGACTGGGAAGGCTGAACCTATAGGACACCTACTACACAAGGCCACTCTACCCATTCCAGGAGCCATATCAATTGTACCTAACACATAGAAACAAACACAGGGAAGTAACCAAAATGTGGAGACAAAGAAACATGTCACAAATGAAAGTTCAGAAGAAATATCCAGAAAAAAACTAAATGAAATGGAAACAAGCAGATTACTAGATAAAGAGTTCAAAACAATGGTTATAAGGATGCTCAAGGAACTTAGTGAGAAAGTCAAGGGACTTAGTGAGAATTTCAAGGAAATTAGTGAGAGCATCAAAGACATGAAAAAGGACCAGTCAGAAATGAAGGATTTACAAACTGAAATGAAGAACAATTTACAGGGAATGAACAGGTGAGTAGAAGATCAAATCAGTAATTTGGAGTAAGAGGAAGCAGAAAAACATCCAATCAGAAGGGCAAAAAGAAGAAAGAATAAAGAAATATAAAAATAGTGTAAAGGAGCCTCTGAGACAATTAAGTGTACCAACATTTGCATCATGGGGGTACCAGAAAAAGAATAGATGGAGCAAGAAATTAAAAACCTATTTGAAAAAAACAAATGTCATAAGACTTATCCTATCTGGTGAAACTTACAAGTCCAGAGAACATAGAGAGTCCCAAACAAGATAAACCCTAAGACACATCTAAGACACATCACATTATGACACATCACAATTAAAACACCAAATGTTAAAGACAGAGAGAAGTACTGAAGGGTCTTCTTTAAGAAGAAGAATAAAAAATAAAAAAATATGAACAAAAAAGTCAATAAATATATATCTATCAATAATTGAATCTAAAAATCAAAATAAACAAGTAATTGAATGAACAAAATAAAATGATGAACAAAATAGAACCAGAAGCATGGAAACATGGATCAGACTGACAGAGACAAGGAAGGAGCAGGGGAGGGGGAGAAGCAGGAAGAAATGAACCAAAGAACTTATGTGCATATATGCATTACCCATGGACATGGGCAATAGGGTATTGAAGACCTAGGGTAGGGTGACATCCAGGTGGAGGAAGACACTGGGGAGAAAAAAAGGAGGGGACATCTGTAATAGTCTCAACAAATAAAGCTAAAAATATTTTTCAAATTTTTTTTAGAATAATCATTCTAACACTGTTTTGTAAATTAATTTTGCTATTTACATAAAAAACTTTAAAAATAAAATTAAAAATCATATATGCAGATATACAATCACAAAAGACTGTATCTCAAGCATCCTGTAAGTTTTGTGAAATCATCTTTTCCAAGTGGGTAAATGATATTCTCACTTGTTTCCCAACCATCTAATTCTACGTTGTTCTATGTTAATGCAAAGACCAAACAGAATGAAATCAAGAAAGCTTTGTGGAGTTCATATTACAGAAAGTTATGTAAAGTTGGGAAATCACCATTTGAAGTTATAATGTAAACATTCAATGTGGTTGTTAAGGGTGAACATTTTATCTCACTGTGATTGAATGTCACTAAACTCATTTGATTAGGGCTGAATGGAAATGAATGTAGTTCATTAGCCTCATATTGCATCTTTCAAAATTACATGGAATTTTACTATATTTTATTAATTTGAATAGGGCCCAAATTTAGAAATGGAGAACTGAAGTTCATGATCAAAATAGACCTGAACTGAAATAGTAATTAATTAAAATTTAATTTCACTGCATATTATTTAAATTTATTTTATTGAATTGAATTTAATAGATTTCAATCAAGGACTGATTCCACCCTGAACAATTTGATTGAGTTGAATCAAATCACTATGAATCTCATTCAAATGAATTAGATTTTATTAATGTGAATGGGATTGAAGTGACAGATGAGATGGGAGTTCAAAATTCTGAACAGTGTTAAAGAGAACAAAATAGACCAACTTACTCCGAGTTAACTTGCCTTCAGTTTCTAGCCAGGTCAATGGCCTCCATGGTCCTCTCAACAACTCTGGTTAATTCCTTTGTACCAAGTCCCCAGGAGCAAATGTGGTTAATAATAGCAAAGTGATTGGATGGAACCACATGCTGCTTGTATAATGTACTAATGCACTTTAGTAATCTTCCCTACCCCTCCCCCCCACCACCACTGGAAAAGCCCAAGCCAATTATTTTAAATATTACTTTTCCTCTTTACAGAATAAATGAAGAAGGAATTAACTAGATCTCAGGGACAATGATTGGTATGAGTACTGGCTGCTCCCTTTATTTTTATTCTTCGTTAAAAACTGTACGTATTTGCTAGAACATGTGTTACCCCACCTTATCGTTTATACTATCTCAATATCCCATGTGTTGACTTCTTTTGGTTGATAACGGACGTACCTCGGCTTGTTTTATATATAAAATATTGATATAACTTTTCAAATCAGTAGCAAAATATTAATTTGTAACTGAAAAGGCATACTATACAATCAACAAGCACCTTAATTTAACATTTTCTTTTTGGTTTATTGTCCTAAAGTCATAAAATACTTTCTTTTTAAAAAATAAATATTTATTGTTTAAGTATTACATATGTCTTTTTTCTCCCCCATTGGCTTCTCCCACCACCCCTGACCCAAAATACTTTCATCTACATTTTTACAAATTATTTTAAAGAGATTGGTAAGATGGCAGATGGCTGCAGAGGGGAAGGCAGACTGCAAGATAGTGGGTGAGTGAGAGAATGAAAGGAGAGTGTATAATTGTGGGTGAGGGTCAGCTATACAACAAGGGACTGTTGGGGACTGCCGGACAGGGACCCTGACCAGGACCAAGCAGCTGAAATGTCTCCCGGATCCACGGGCTCTTCTGTGGAGATCCGCCATCTTGAAGGGGAGAGTGGTTGTTATTGGAAGCCTATACATCATAGACTAAAGTAAACTAAAAATGGATAAAGGACTTAACCATAAGACAGGAAACCATAAAAGTACTAGAGGAATCCACAGGCAGAAAAATCTCAGACATATGCCGAATCAATTTCTGCACCAATACCGCTCTTAGGGCAATGGAAACTAAAGAGAAAATAAACAAATGGGACTACATTAAAATAAAAAGCTTTGCCCAGCAAATGAAACCATCAACAAAACAGCAAGATAGCCCACTGTATGGGAAAACATATTTGCCAATGTTATCACAGATAAAAGTTTAATCTCCAACATTAACAGGGAACTCATACAACTTAATAAAAGTTAGATAAATGATCCAATAAAAAAATGGGCAACAGACCTAAAAAGATACTTCAGGAAAGAAGACAAAAGGAAGGTCAAGAGGCACATGAAAACATTCTCAAAGTCACTAATTGTCCAAGAGATGCAAATCAAAATGACAATGCAGAACCATCTCACATCTGTCAGAATAGCTATCATCAACAAATCAACAAATGACAAGTGTTGGCGAGGATGCAGAGAAAAAGTGCACTGCTGGGTATAGCCACTGTGGAGAAGAGTATGGAGTTTCCTCAGAAAACTAAAAATGGAACTCCCATTTGACCCAGTGATCCCACTTCTAGGAATATATCCCAAGAAACTAGAAACACCAATCAGAAAGGATATATGTAACCCTATGTTCAAAGCAGCACAATTTATAATAGCTAAGATTTGGAAATAGCCTAAATGCCCATCAACAGATGAGTGGATTAGAAAACTATTGTACATATACATAATGGAATACTACGCTGCTATAAAAAGAAGGGATTGTTATCATTTGCAGCAGCCTGGATGGAACTAAAAAGCATTATGCTAAGTGAAATAAGCCATGCAATGAAAGAAAAATACCGCATGATCTCACTCATTTATGGAAAACAAAGAACATTATAACCTGATGAATTAAAAGATAGATACAGAGGCATTGAAGCATCAGACTGTCAAATTACAACAGAATGGTTGGGGAGTGTTGAGAAGTGGGCTAAAGAGATCAACCGAAGGACTTGTATGCATGCATATAAGCACAACCAATGGATACAAGACACTGTGGGTTGAATGGAATAAGGGCATGTGCCAGGGGGTAGGGGTGGTTGGGGAAAGGTCAATGCGGAAAAAAAAGGAGATATATGTACTACTATTTGTAATACTTTAAACAATAAAATAAAATTTAATTTTTTTAAAGCTTTGCCATTCCCATTCAGTTCTTTAAATTACCTGGAATTAATTTTTGTTAATGATATAACATAGGAATCCAATTTGACTTTCCCCCTTAACTTTGTGTTTAGATGAGGCAAATCCATAGAAACAGAACAAAGATTGGTGATTGCCAGTGGTTTGGGGGAGAGAGCGATGAGGAGATACTGTTTAATGCCTGTGTGGTTTCCTTCTGAGATGTCTGAAATTACATTAGTAGAGTGGCTGAACAACATTGTGAATACACTAAATACTAGAAAATGTTTCACTGAATAATATTAATAAATCTCACTTCAATTAAAAAGAAAAAGAATCCAGCTCAGACTTTGAACTGAATTTTTCTGAATCAATAAATTGGTGAAAAATTTACATGCTTACAATATACACTTCTCCTTAATGTCATGATAAATCCGTGAAGTTAGATGTTTTCAAACATTTCTGAATAAACTATAATATTCTTGATAAAGGTCATTTGTGTATTCATTAGATTTATTCAGAAATGGTATGTTTTTAAACAACACACATTGCAACACTTTGTGCTAGTATGTGTAAAGATACAGTCCATTTTTTTTTTTGCTATTGTATCCAGAAAATTTGGTAAACTGTTATTAGTTCAAATAATTAATCCTTTGACATTAATTTTTGCAGCTTTAATCCTTTGACATTAATTTCTGACTATGATAGTTAGTTTCTTCTTTTCCTAACAATATATTCTTTTATATATATACTTTCCTGAATTAATGAGATGGTTACTATCTACTGTTTAATATTAAACTTTATGGTGATGAGTCTTTTTTATATGTTTACTGATTTTAAGGAAAATGCTTTTAATGTTTAACCATTAAGTGTGATGTTACTGTCACTTTTTAAAAACACTGTATCTTTTTTTAGTTCCATTTATAATATAAGATTTAAAAAATAATTGATATTTACTTTTATTAAATGTTTTATCTTTTTTTTTAAAAACGTATTTTATTAATATTTTACAGAGAGGAAGGGAGAGAGATAGAGAGCTAGAAACGTCGATGAGAGAGAAACATCAACCAGCTGCCTCTTGCACACCCCCTTCCGGGGATGTGCCCACAACCAAGGTACATGCCTTTGACCTGCATGTGCATATTTTCTTCAGATCTGGTGAATCCTTAGTGAATATGCCCTGGAATACAGCTTCCCTTCCTTTTCCTTTTCTCTTCTTCCAGAACTCCAATTAGATATGTATTAAATGTTACTTACCTAATTTTCTTGCTCTTGATCTCTCTTTCATATTTAACAACTCTATGTCTCACTGGGTAGATTTCTGGCAAATTTTTTCAGGATCTATTTTCCATTTCCCTATTCTCATATTCAGCCTTTAATTGTATCCATTACATTGTGATTTTTATAACTTAGTCTTTTTCAAATGCTGCTCCTTATTCATGACAGTGCGTCCTTGATTTTATTTTTGCCTTTAAAAATAATCTCATCTAATAATTTCAATATCTTAAGTTTCTACAGGACTGAAATGCAATGAGTTATTTCTATTGACTTATAATTATGGTACCTCATTTCCCTATACATTTCATGATTATTTTTCCTTTGAGATCATGTCCTTAGAAATGCATCTGTGGGAATTATCTGAGGCCTGGTTTAAGTTGTGTTCCTCTTAGATAATTTGCATTTGCTTTTCTCAGATACTTGGGCCTCGACTTTTTTTCTTGGTTTGAATTTTTCCCCAACTATTCAAATAGTGTGGACTGGCTTTTTGTTAAATAACTTCAAGGCACAAATCCTTTTTTTTTTTTTAAATCTTTACTCCAAGCCAAGGTCCAGACAGTCAAAAATTCCGTTGCCATCTTCTTTTGCAGGGTGGGTTTTTAGTAACCTCCCTCCCCCCAACTGAGAATCTAGACCTTTGGACTGTGCTGTCTATGAAGGGATATGTGATCCGTCTCTTCACTCAGCATGGCCCCTCCGTCCCCTACAGTCCTGGGAATGGAAGCTGTGGGCTGTAGAGCATGGCAGGAGCCATAAGGCCAGCTCTGGCTTCAGCCTTCAGTTATGCTGTTGGTCCATGGTTTTGCTTCTTTCAGGTCCCTGAGGATCTTTCTCACTTTAATGCATGCTCAATCATACATTTTAAAGAATTTAAAAAATACTTTTTCATGCACTTTTTTTCCCTTGGCTTTGGAATCTTTCTTAAAAATAGTTTTTATTGATTTCAGAAAGAGGAAGGGACAGGGAGAAAGATAGAAACATCAATGGTGACAGACAATATTTGATCAGTTGCCTCCTGCATGCCCCCTACTGTGGATCAAGCCCACAACCCAGACATGTGCCTGACAGGGAATCCAACCATGACTTCTGGTTCGTGGGTCCACGCTCAACCACTGAACAACACCAGCTGAGTGGGATATTTATTTCCTGATTTCAAGTTGCTGTCCCCTGTAGCCTATCTTTTTTTTTAATTAAAAATTTTTAAAATTGTTTTCATGTTGACATTATTGCAGGGGTCTGAAAAATGCACCCTTCTTTACCAGCAGAGCAAGACACAGTGCATGTAACATGCAACCTGAGGTCATGCCATTGCCTGCCATTCAGTAAGGGCAGAATCCCATTCTTGTTCCTGGGACACCAGACCAGCATAGTCATATGCTGTCCATCCTTTACCTGGCCCTTCTCCCAGGGAACCAAGGTGCTAAAGCTTTTCTCAGTGGGATAGCAGTTAATAGAAGTGGCACCAATTCTAAGTCTTCCAGTCTCACAGAAGAGCAGGAAGATGTTAAAAATTCAAAAATGATATTAAGTGTCACATTTTTCAAGTGGTAAAACAGATACTTATTTAAATTGCAAAACTTCTAAATTTTGCCCTTAATCCTTTTTTTTTCCCATGACAGTGAAAGAAATGAACACCAAAGCACAGAATAAACTTCTTATAACTATTTAACTAACACTTGCTTTATTAGTCTGTTGATTAATTTACTGATAAATTTGCGGATATTAAATGAGATTCTTTAAAGAGCTTCACATTATGCCAATTAGTCACTTTTTTTTTTCTGGAAAGGCACTGATTGCTGTTTGATTGTCATGAATATAAAATTATATAATATTCAGATACACTTTTTGGTTACTATTGCCTTAGAGCTCTGGATGAGGATTTTATTAAGTTGCCTATTACGAAGTCAACGCCAAACCTTAGCAAAACCACCTACCTCTCCCATTTTTATTGTTAATTTTATTTACAACCTGTCTGGAAACACTGTCCAGCTTTTTATGAAGAGTAAACTCCTCTCTTGTTAACCTTGTCATTTCAGGGTTTTGTCCTGCTATCTCCATCTGAAACCCCTCACCTCTTCCCTTGTCAAGCTTTATGTTCTTCAGGCTCCAACTTAAATGTCATCTGCTCAGAGGTGATATCCGGGACAACCCTACTTCTGTTCTCTTTCAGAGCACCCTGTTTTATGTGGTTATTCTATTACCACTATTTGTCATTCTGTTGCTTCCTCCCTTGTTTACTATTGTTCTCTCTAGCCGAATGTATGCTCCACGAGAGCAATGATTTGGTTTTGTTTAGATAGAAAAACGTGAGGGTTCCCATGACTATTACTTCCCTGCTCTTTGCTTGACACAATATTTGATGAACTTACAAATGATCATTGTTTTTGTCTATTGATATTGTACAAATCTCCAAAAATAGTTACGAGTTTATCACTGAATCTTTGATACAAGTCACAGCTTATGTCCACTTGAAATGCATTACCATTCTTCCAGACCTGTTTTGCCTCTCAGTAGAAGGCTGAGCATTTCCCCATCTTTGGGGATGGAATACAGTCACTGCACATTCCTCCTTGCCAGTCCTTTACTACCTCACTCTTCCTCCTCAGTATCTCCCAAGCCCCTGCCAATATCTCTAGTTCAGCCCCTCCTCCCTGCCAACATGGCATGGCCTCCTTATTCCCCGCAGTCTGGAATGCCACCTTTGCCTCCACTGGTCTCCTCTTTCCAGGTGTGTCTCTTCAAACTCATCGTTTCACTCAGCCAGGAGGAGTTTGCTCAAACTCTTCAGTAGCTCTTTGCTGCCTCAATATCAACCCTCACTCCACAGCATAATTTGGGTTCTGCCTATGGATGGACCTTACCCCCTGCTGACCTGCATCCCAATCTCCAGACACATAGAGCTAACGGGTCCTGGTACCTGGAAGACGTCTCCAAGTCCTGACTCGTGCTGCCCCCATGGCTGCATCTCTGTAGGTACCTCAATGTCCAGGCTCTCATTCTCAGGGAGTCTTTCTGATGCCGGCTTTACTCTCTCCCGCCTACCCATGCCAGACTAAGAGACATATGCTTTACTTCAAGAAATAACAAAAATTTACCCTAGCCAGTGTGGCTCAATGACTAGAACATCAGCCCAAGTATCGGAAGGTCCCGGGTTTGATTCCTGGTCATGGGCATGTACATGGGTTGCAGAGTCACTCCTGGCCCAGTTCAGGTTGGGGCACGAGCGGAAGGCAACCAATCAGTGAGTCTCTCTCACATCAACATTTCTCTCCCTCTTTCCCCCTTCCCTCCTTTCCACTCTCTCTAAAAATCAATGGGAAAATATCCTTGGGCGAAGATTACCAACAACAACAAAAGAAACAACAAAAATGTATCAGTGGCCTGTTATGTGCTGTGTGCAGGGGACATACATACAGTGATAAACCAAAAAGGTCCCTGTGTTCTTACTGCGTGTAGCCCGATTCAGGCGGGGCAGACAGGGGACAGGTGAATGATTGATTGCAGAGGTGAATTCTTGACCCTGTGATGGGTCCTTTTGTAGGATTCCATGATACCCTCCGTGTGCCCCTCCAATGTGTCTTCCAGTCTGGACCATATGTTCTTTGGGGGCAGGTTTAACTTACTAGTCTCTGTTACAGCAATTATGCCACCGATGTAACTGTCTGACCACAGCCTCGCAGTCAGTGTTGGTGATTCTAACAGCACGTGTCTGTCACCTGGACTTCATCCATTAGCATTCTCTTAACTGCAAGCTTGTATCACACCTTGGCTTTATATCATTTCCCTGTTCTGCTCTTAGCAGCATCAGAATCAAACTTGAATTCCAAATCTATTTTTTCCGGAAGCTTAATAATCTACTTGTATCTGACAGTAGCTTTTGTACACAAAAAAGGTAAATTAGGGACTTGCTTTGACGGTTTGTCATAGGCTACTATCATGCAGGTTGACTTGAGGGAGCAGGAGGGGGGGGTCAGATCCAGCCTGGAGCCTGCTCCCCAAGCTGGCAAAACTAATAGGTCTGCAGAGAAGGGGGTTCATATTCTAAGCATTCCCGGGCTCCCTACGTTCTGGGAGATGCTGGTCAAGCCAACAGTCAGTGCTTACAATTTTCTACACCTGCTGTATCTGTCATGCTGAGGAGTTATTATCAATGTTCAGAATCATGGCCTGAAGACAATTTACCAAAATGAGAAGTAAATATAAAATTGTACGCAGTCTATCATACTCACAAATGCAGCCAAACATCAGTTTAAACAAACAAAAGACTCCTGAATGTATTTGTTGACACTATAATTTAGTTTTTCATCCATCTGTGGAGACACTAGAGTTCCCGGGTTCCAGTCGCTATTCTCTGTGTCTTTTAGGGTTGGGTTAGTGTATAATAAAGGCCAATATAGGTCCCCAGGATATTTCAGAGGTGTGTGGCATAACCCATGTGAAGGGGTGAAGCAATATTTTGTTAAAGCCTAGCACATAATCAGAGACTTTACAAAGACAAACGTGCCCAGTCTGCACTCAGACCTGTTAGGGTAGTGGTTACATGTCCAGCATAACCTACATCCTACAGCCCCACAGGGCAATGGAGAAAAGCCTGCAGACTCTCACGACATAATTCGAAATGTGGACAGGAAGCCTGGAGCTCAGCAGCACCTGATCCAGACACCTGCTGCTGGGGCATGGAGCCCAGAAATGCCGCCCCTTCCCAGGAAGACTCCCAGACCGGGCACATTCCAGAGAGTGGAGGCTTAATGGTGAAATCCAGTCCTGAAAGGGAGTAGGAGGCTGAATAACACTTCTTCCTCCATCATCATCATCTTCATGCTTCATTTCCTTCTCTTTTGGGCTCCTTCTTGACATGGGGGCCTTGACTTTGACAATCTCTGCTTCCGGCTTTGCTACTGCCTATGTATTAAGAATTGAGTCAATGGGTTTGTGCATCCTTGTTTTCTACAAATTTCACATCTCGGAAAAATATTACTCACACTTGTTCCCATAACTAGAAATACACTTCCCCTTCCTTTGCTGGGTTTGTTACTATTTCTTCTCCACATAAAAACACATTGTTTTCCCATTCAAACTTTCTCTGAATCTCACCAGCAAAATGTGTGTGTGTGGGTGTTAGTGTGCATTTCCATAGGAATGTTTATAAAGCCTCAACCTGCCTTTGAGAGCCCTTATAATGCTGTGTTGTCATTGCCTGTTCAAATGTCTGCCTCCCAGACTGTGAGCATGCAGAGGTTGGGAGCCACTTGACTTTATCCTGACATTCTCTGAAGCTATGAGCTTCCTAATATCATTCATCTTATATTTATTAAATGACTGCATGTATTCAACCCTATGGCATCTGCACACATCTGCGGTAATGCTAATGCCACAGAAGTCCAGCCCTATCCAGGCCTGCATTTCTAACACTTCATGGTTTCTGCATTTGGTGGTGCCTCATTCGGAACCATCTTCAACTGAACTCACCATCTGCCTTTGTCAAAATACATGCATCCACCTATGTTTGTGATCTGAGGAGCTCCATGCTCCCTCTTCAACAACTGAACTCATTTTCCTTCCACAGAGAAACAGAGGACATCAGAGAGAAACCCCTCAGCTGGCTACTACCAAATCTACAAACCTGTCTACACAGGTACCATCCTCACTGTCCCCTCCAGGGAGGTTTCTCCCCACCTCTGGTGTCTCTTTGGTCTTACCAATGTCCACTGTTCCCCACCTTCTCAGGAGCTGATACTATAGTTTACTCTTTCTACCTCTGGAGAGTAACCCTCTAGGATTCTTCCCACTGGCATTTAAACCTGATTTGGAAAAAAAAAACACACACCACACAACAAAAAACAAATTAAACCAAACTCATTCAATGCCTCTTCCCCTTCATGTCCTCACCCTATTTCCTCCCTAAGAAGCAAAATTTCTTAATAGAGTTGTCTGTACTGGATATTTTTATTTCCTCAACTCATGCTCTCTTTGCATCACCTCTATGTGGATTCTCTTCCAATCACTCTGTTAAGACAGCCATCATGGGATCACCCCCACCTCCATCTCATTAGAGCAACAGGCATTCTGCACTCTGCATTTTACCAGAGCACCCAGTCCTTTATGCTCAGCAGTCTTTGCCCTCTAACAATCTTTACACTTAACTGAAGACATGAGAACTGGTTCCTCCTACTCTCTGGCTGCTGTTTCTGTTTCAAATGGTCTTAGCATTTTTCATTCCAACAGTTAGATGCTGGTTCAGTCCAAGGCTCTCATGTGCAACCGAGACCCCCAAAGGGCACACAACTTGCTTGGTTTGCACTCGATTCAGCTCTCACAGCTGGGAATCAAACTTGTAGATCCAACTCCCCTTGAGTATCTTAAACCCAATTCAAGTGCATGGGATGTGTCCTGAGGCTCCCTTCTCAATCTGCCCCCCCCCTTTTTTTTTTTAGCATTTTGGATTTCAGCTAAAAACCTACACCCATTCGTACTAAATGAGCCATGGAGAGTGACCATGCACAAAGCCTTGCCTATCTTTTCTTTTGCCCATGGAGAAGCTGCACTCTGTGCACTGGGCTTGGGAAGGGCTGGTGTATGTCCAGCGATGATCTCTAGAGAAGAGCGGAAGTCCAACCGCTGAATCAAGGAAAGGCAGACCACTTCCTCAAACACTTTCTCTTCGTTAGAGCTGAGAGGGCCGGAGTGAATGCTCAAGCTATAGGAGAGGATGGTTTTTATTCCATCGGTGAGAGTGATGCTGGAGAAGTCTGTCTCAACACCACTGTATTTTATACTGTACTTTTAAACTTCATTTTTCATGCTACGTTTGAAAAGCAGACATTGACCTTTCCTCTGTCATTACCCACCTAAGGAAATACACAATTAAGGAAAGACATGAATATTGTAATGAGGAAAACAGTCTCCACCGCCCAAATCCCTACAAATCACTAGTGCTCAGCATCTCCTATGGATGACTGCCATGAGACTGTTACAAGTGGGCAAAGCACTCTGTTCTGCAGCTGTATTTTTCTGTTTATTTCAGAGCATGTGTTTCTTCCCAACATTGCTCATTTCAGTAATATATGGTTTCAAAGACACAATTTCATGCAGATACAGGAGAAACAGAGCAACAAATTCAAAGCGCATCTTGCCATCAGTCTTTTGATTAAAGTGCCCTTTCACAAGAGGCAAACATAACACTTCTCACAGCTCCTAACCAGACTTAACACACACTAGATTGCTGCATTTTTTACAGCAGGATTGTGCCTGCCCTTGTTTAAAATGATTTTGACCTTTGGAAAAAAAACAGCAACAACGTTTGATCTTTTTTCCAGAATTAGTAAACCAAACTAAAGTTAGAAGGCGAGTTTGTTGTATCTGAATGGCACCTGTCAGAATCTCAGCAAATATTCTCTTGGCAATTGCATTTTACACCTGGAAAGAACTGCTTGGTGACCCTAAGACAGCGTTCCAGCCTAGTGCCGATTATGCCTTCCCCGTCACAGCCGCAGTCCACAGGACAGCTCCTCCAGCCAACAGCGGAGAACTTGTTTTCTCAAACGAAACTATGGTCCCAGGAGTGCCATTCACTCTGGGAAAGAAGCTGTCAGAAATCTCCATGTCTATTAATTTGCTACTTTGCACGTTCAAAGCACCTGAAATTACAATGTTCAGAAATGTACCCGACATTGTGTTAGGGTGACCCTCTAAGGATTGTGAAATTACAGCTTATTAGATCATGGAGGACAAGACTGAGGGCCTCTTTAAGAACAATGAAGGTCAGTAATAAATCCACACAAGTGTGTGCCATTGGGAAAACCTTAGCAGAGTAAATGCCAAGGATAGTAAACCACCCAGAGTGCAATTTGCAAGGATAACAAACATCTTAATTGAGCCTTTTTAGAAGAAAGATGGAGTAATAATATTAAACAAAACATTGAAACTGAGCCCAGAAATTTCAGTTCAGTCAAAATTTATTTAACAATATTATGGCTTGTCACCATCTAACCTAAAACTATCTAATATATATGTTCTCAAAATGATTTGACATGTGTTGCCCTATTCTTTCCAGGATGAAAGCAAAGTGATTTTTAAAGGTTCTAAAATAATCTTTTTCACTCATAAAAAACAAGGAAATGTTTGAGATTGACAAGAATGGGCTAAGTTTAATTCACTCAACTTGAATGCATTACTGTCCAAATCTACATAAGTATTTGCTAAAAAGAGAAAAAATATAGTTAAGGGTTTTGAAGATTGCTATAAATTTGGACAAATAATGAAGAGCAACTTCATTTGTTGGAATGCAAACACATTTAAAAAATCAAAATGATTAAAAAACCAAATGATTAAAACGTAAGTGCTTTATAAAAGAAATTGGCTTGTGGGAAAGCTGAGTCAAATTCCTACTTGTTGGATGGTAGAGGACAAGAATTAACCTTGATTTGAATATCAAGTCATCATCAATAACATTTACTGAATCATTAATTACTATGTACCCAGTTCTAAGCATTATACAAACATTATCTCACATATCTTTTAAAAAATAACCATGTTACAGTTGAGGACATTGAGGCCCAGAAAATCCCAGTAAATGGCAGAGCTGGGAATTGACTCATTCTTAAATCTAGGCTCTTAAACTCCAAATAAGAATTTCATAGTGGGACAGTTAAGTAAGGAAAGGATTATTATGTAGTGTGATATGTGTTACAAAAGAGCATCCCTGGGATGAGTAGGAGCTTTTACCATGTCAAGAAGAAGCACAAGGATGATAATTTTCCAATAAGGAATTTATTAAAATATTAACATTATTAAAATGTCCATACTACCTAAAGCAATCCACAGATTCAGTGCCATCCCTATCAAAATTCCAATGGTATTTTTCACAGAAATAGAACACTCAATCCCAAAATTTGTATGGAACTACAAAGAACTCTGAGTAGTGAAAGAAATCTTTTTTTTTTTTTAATTGGGAAAGAAATCTTGAGAAAGAAAAACCTGGAGGCATCACACTCCCTTATTTCAAACTAGATTACAAAGCTATTGTAATCAATACAGTTTGGTAGTGGCATAAAAAAACAGACACAGAGATCAAAGGAACAGAATAGAGAGTCCGGAAATAAACTCATGAATATAAGGCCAATTGATTTATGACAAAGGAGCCAAGAATATTAAATGGGGAAAAAGAGTCTTTTCCATAAATGATGCTGTGAAAACTGAACAGCCACATGCAAAAGAATAAAACTGGACCTCTATCATATCATACACAAAAATTATCTCAAAATGGATTAAAGACTTGAACATGAGACCAAAACCCATAAATGTCCTGAAAGAAAATATAGGTGGTAAACTCCTTGACATCAGTCTTGGCAATTATATTTTTTTATTTGATACCAAAAGCAAAGGCAACAAAAGAAAAAGTAAACAAATGGCACTATATCAAACTAAAAAAAAATTCTGCAGAGCAAAGGAAACCATTAAAATAATGAAAAGGCAATCTACTGAATAAGGAGTTAATATCCAAAATACATAAAAAACTCATACAACTCAAGCACACACAAAAACACAATAAAAATGGGCAGAATATCTGAAAATATTTTTCCAAAAAAGACATACTGGATGGCCAAGGATACATGAAAAGATGCTCATATCACCAGTCATCAAGGAAATGCAAATAAAAACCTCACACCTATTAGGATGTTTGTTATTTCAAAGACCCTATTGTCTGTGTCCATTGATTATGCTAATATACATGCATACAGGTCCTTTGGTTGATCTCTTACCCACCCTACCCTGCCCCTGCCTTCTCTCTGAGGCTGGACTGTCCAGTGTTTTTTAGTCTTGGTTGAGATTCCATTTTTATTTCATGAAACTCATCCAATTTCTTGATTCAGATAAATTTCTTGTTTTCAAGTTACCCCAATTCAGTTTTAAACCTGTACTGTAATAATCACAGTGATGCATCAGGCATTTATAAGCCATGGTTTGCTAAGTAATATCTTTTCTGGGGGTGGGTAAGCCAAGACGATGCTGCCAATTTCCTAAGGTGCCCTGAAGTTGTTTGCTGAAAGACTATCTCAAGGGTGATTAGGATATATCAGCATTATTGTATTTTAAAAAAATATATATTTTATTGATTTTTTACAGAGAGGAAGGGAGAGAAACAGAGAGCTAGAAACGTCAATGAGAGAGAAACATCGACCAGCTGCCCCTTGCACACCCCGTACCAGGGATGTGCCCGCAACCAAGGTACATGCCCTTGACTGGAATCGAACCCCGGACCTTCCAGTCCGCAGGCCAACGCTCTACCACTGAGCCAAACCGGTTTCGGCTCAGCATTATTCTAAATTCCATACTGGTGAACTCCTATCCTTCATGTCCTAACTTTCATGCCACTTCCTCTATGGAATTTATTCTAGACCCTTTAGATTGGGCTGGGTATTCTGGCTATGGCCTCTCTTAGTATTTGGGAATTCCTCTCACATTGTACTTATAATTTTACAAGGTAGTTACTAATTTGTTTTGTTCTCCCAATTGAATTGTAAACTCTATGAGGTTGGTGCCTATCTATATCTTGTTTAACTTATATCATTAACCTTCAGGACAAAGTTGGCATGTGGTAGACATTTAATGGATTTGCTGAATGCCTAAGTAAATAACTATGGAAACTTATGTGCAATCTTATTTTGTATTCATTTATGCACAATGCCCCCGTACACAGGGTGGGGCAAAAGTAGGTTTATAGTTGTGAATGCACAAAACACAGCATATTCTTGTATTATTAGTGATTAATTATTGTATTATTTTCCATACTAACAACTTTAAACTACTTTTGCCTCACCATGAATAATGCATCATGCAAAAGAGATGCATTAGTATCTTTCCAAAGAACAGGCTGGCGAGTCAATAATGACGATGGTGTTGAGAAAACACTAGTCTAATTTCCAAGGGGCAATGTTTGTCCCTGTTTTCACAGAAACTATCTGTCTTTTGGGGTTAAAAATTTAGTTTTTTTCTTGCAGCAGAGTGCATTTTTTATTAAATGAGGTATAATCCTTATCAGAAGAGCCTGGCTGACAAAAAAGAGAACATACAGAGAGAACAGCACTTGGGTGATATTAAGAAAGAGTTCAGATTAACAGGTGAGTGAAAACAAGTCTTTGCTTTAAAAAAATCTACAAGAAAGAAAACAATGGCTCACTGCCACCTCAAGCTGTCACCTGAAATTCTGTCATCATCTGAAAGACAATTTGATTCCAGAGATAACAAATCCAGAGTTTTAATTCAGGCTGGGCAATATACGAGTCCTATATTTTTGTGAAGGATTTTTGAATATTAAAGCCATCTTATGGTTATTTTAAAATAAAGCCAGTTTGTTACATATAACATATACATATTTTAATATATTATATAGTTTGTAATATATTATATAGCATATATAAGAGTTATAAACAAGGACTTTATTGACTTATGTAAAATTCATTTCTTAATGAGTAATATTATAAATAGTACTATAGACAATGTTTTCCTTCTACTTTCTTTTATTTTTCACAAATATTATTTATTTCAAATTATTTCATTCTTGATAATAAGCCCCATTGTATAAACACATTTGGTTAATACTATGATTAAGCCAAGGGGTGAGATGAAAGGGTTTACCATATATACTTTACCCATTATTAAGAATGATATCAAGAGAGCAAGATAAGATACCTAAACTTCAGTAATATATATATTTTAATTGGCACTGAGAAAAGTCACCTTAGAATATTTTACTCTCTGTTTTTCCAAATAGCTCCCTGGTGAAAATAAATATTACCTTCTTATGAGAAATCTTCCAAACTTGCATTGTTTGCTGCAATGTAGCAACTTACTTTTTTTTTTAAATGGCTCTTGATCTTGTCGGCACATCATTAATTTGCTATTAGACTACCTGTTTTACAAAGTTTATTTTGTAGCACAGCATGATTCCCTCTCCTTAGTGATCTCAGGAGACAACAAATTACCATTTAAGATAATGACTGACTAGAATTTGGCAGATAGAATATTTCTGTTGTTTTCCCTGCTTCTTTTGAGATACCGTCGATCCCTAACAGTATTATAAACAGATGGCTAATTGTTACAAAGCTATGTACTCTTAATGCAGAAACTTGCCTATTTCTTGGAAACATGGCTTATAAAATAATCTTATAGCATATATAAAGTCAGGACTAGTTCCAAAATGGGGGAGGGCATTCCAACTAATTTGAGAATTTGTTTTACATGATACCCCTGCAAGGATGGAGATTTGGTTTTTGAAGAGATAGGCAGAGTTTGGATATAATCTGTGTAGTAGTTTGCTAGGGTTGCCCTAACTTATTAGCTCAAACTTGGTGGTTTAAAACAACAGAAGTTTATACTCTCACAGTTCTGAAATTCCAGAAGTCTGAAATCTAGGTGTGGGCAGGGCCGTGATCCCCTCTGAGGGCCTTATGCGATAATCTTTCCTTGCCTCTTCTCAGCTTCTGGTGGTTGCCAGAAATCCTTGGTGGTTCCCGTCTTATACATGCATAACTCTAGTCTCAGCCTTTGTCCTGTTGTGGCTTTGTTCCTGAGTACCTGTGTCCACGTTTCCCTCTTCTTATAAGGACATCAGTCACTGGATTAGGACCCACTGGACTCTTGTATGACCTCAACTTAACTTGATTACATTTGTACTTTCCACACTCACAGGTTCCAGTGGTAAGGAATTCCACATATCTTTTTAGGGGTGGGGGATACAATTTAATCCAATGCCTGAGAACTTGTTGAAAAACATTTCAATAATGGCAGTTTTTTTCTTCTTAGTGGAGCCCTTTTGCTCAAAGAAAACGGAAGTATCAACAATAGAAAGCCCTCATTTCTATGCTGTCTTTTTGTCTAGCCTTTGTTCTTGAAAGCAATACCTCATTCGGTTCAACAAACATGGGTCAGAAATGAGTGCAACGTTGATTTTTAAAAATATTGTGTAGTTAGAACTGGGAAAGTTTCTCAGAGCACAATCTCTGAAAGGAGTCAGTGTTGTCTGTGTTCTCCCTTTGACTGTGATTCACACCACTTCAATGCTAATAATGGGCATAATAACTGTCCACAGCAGATACAAATCACTGTTGGTTGAGTGTTCTATATGAGAGATGTACATTTGTATCAAGGCTTTGCTGATTTATCCAGGGCTCAGTCCGGCTTCATTTTATTGAAATTCGAATTGTCAAAGTTCTATTTTTGAACTTTAGATCCTAAATGGTAGGTGAGCAGCCTAAGTAAACTCTTGATGGAGATTTCTAAAATTGAAGTTCAAGGTCATAAGGCATACAGGCATATAAAATGGCCTAGACAAGTTGGCCTCCAGGAAGCCAAAAGCCAGATTTTCTCTTTTTCCCTTCTGTGTTTAGTTCATTCACCTTTCCCTAAACATAATGAAGTCTCCACCGGGGACTTTGACCTGCTGACTAGTGTCTATATCACAGTTTCAGTTTCAATAGGGTGTCTAATAAAAATATGAAGTGAGCCACTATTTACAAGTCTATAATAGTCATAGTAAGAAAATAAAGAAAAACAGATGCATTTTTAAAAAATGGAGTTTGACATTTTATGTAACCCCATATAGCCAAAAGATTAATTTAACATGTAATCAATGTAAATCATTGTTAATGAGCCATTTCACATTGTGTTTTTTTGGTACTATCTTTGAATTTTTTGTTTCCACTTTTTATATATATATTTAAATCTTTATTGTTCAAAGTATTACATATGTTCCTTTTTCCTCATTGTCCCCATTCATTTTAATGAGAAATAATTAATAGTTTATCCCATACATTTTTCAATTGAAAAGGTAGATTCACATGCCTGCCTGGTTCAAATAAACTTAGAAAGCCTTCCAATAAATTAACTGAGTATCAATTTCTAAATTTTAATTTTAATTGAGATACAAACATTTTAATTCCTCTATCACAACCACATTTTGAGCACTCAATGGTTACATGTGGCTAGGAGCTACCACACTGGACTTTAGCATGTGTAGATTGTACTAGAACCACAAACCTGAGAACCTTTCATTTCAGAAGCAGCTGGGGATTTTTATG
Organism: Vespertilio murinus; assembly: GCA_963924515.1. NCBI lineage: Eukaryota > Metazoa > Chordata > Mammalia > Chiroptera > Vespertilionidae > Vespertilio > Vespertilio murinus. Next base: position 43,599,870 of record OZ004712.1, read on the forward strand.
TTTCCTAAGTGTTGTGGGTGTGCATTTGGTGCTATGAACACTTTATGTGTCCTGTGAAAAAGCAGGACTTGAAGGGGCTACACTCCTATAGAAACAAAGTCTAAACTGATGTTTTGATTTCTATCTGATCCTTGTCTCTTTTTCATTTGGTTAAGCACTTAGCATGCAAAGGGATGTGATGAATTATCAACCTCTAAATTCTAATAATACTGCCTCTGCTTTTAAAAAACAAGCAATCTGCATTTCAATCAATTTACTATTTTATTGTACAAAATGTTTACATAGTTCTGTGTCAAGGTGAAAGAAGTGCAACTCTTCTCTACCCACATCCCCCTTTCACGCAGCAAGAGGAAGTATGTTTGTATTTTATGAATCACAAATATAAGAATTAGCCAGTAAAATAGACACATTGATCTGAGGGGAGAAAACAAACTACCAACACATAAACATCTTGCCCAGTGTGTGTAACTGATCTAAACTACCTTTGATTTTTCCATTTGTTCCAAGCTTGAAGTGTTCTCTCTAAATTTCAAATTCCATTTGTAAAACAGCAAGCCAACTTACTCTTCTACATGATCATCTTAGGTATTCTTAATGTAACTTTCACAGTGTAACAATTGTATTACTCTAAGTCAGTGTTTCCCAAACTTTTGACATATGTGTACCCCTTCTATAATTTTCATAATGCTGAGTACCCCTTGTCAAAAAAATGGATGCATTTAAATAACAATCAAAATATATTTATTTTTTCTTTTTTTGGTATATACACAAAATAATAATAAACAAAAATAAAATTATTCATAATAAAATATAAATAAAAGTTATATTATAAATAATATTTATTTGCACACCGGACCATCTCACGCCTCACAAGACTGTCTTGACTTGACTCATGAGAATGTAGAATTAGGCGCAGCTAAGCATGGTGCAGTGCATATCCCCACCAAACTCTGGTGCAATGCCTACCCCCACCAAACTCTTCCTGTACCCCTGGGGGTACACGTACCACACTTTGGGAAACACTGCTCTAAGTCAAACTTTGCAACTTTTGATCACTTTTAAGCATAAACATGTTCAATAATATTATGTTAACGTGTAGGTTGCAGTGTTTTGAAGTCTTTAGTATCAGGAAGCACTTTATAAAACCAGATGCTTACTTAGTGAAAATCCATATTAGCTTTTAAACAGAAAAATATTTAAAGAATGAACGCTTGGTATGTATAGATCATCAACTCAAACCAGCAGCTAATATAGTCCATTAAATTTGATGTCAAATTATTCTTCCAGAAAATAATAATATTAGATTTCAGATCATGGAACAATTGTGCCTAGACAGATTCTACTGCTCACTTGCAAAGCAGCCTAATTAATGCTGTTTAAACAGAAATATCATATATATTCAAGCTTCTAATTTGGATTCTTCTACTTTAGAATTTGTGAAAATTCAGAAAGGGATTGGATTGAAATTTGCTAAGAGAGTAAATAAACAGGGTTTTAAAAGCAGTGGTTAATCTACTCAAGACAACAAGCTATTGTTAAGGCTTTAAAGCACATTAGTTTCTGTTAAGGTACAAATGGGTTGACTCTATGTTTTAAAACAGGCCCTTTAAGACACTTCCTAGTTTGGCCATGTTTTTGAATTTAGCCTATAAGTGAAGACAATATACTTGCATTAAAAAAAAAAATAGTACTTTGGTGATTCCAAATTCAGAGTTGACTCCTCTCCAATTAATTTTCACTAGTGAATTATGACTGAACATAAAGAGTTTGACAGTCTGGAGGGTGGTGGTGCTGCTTAGGTACTTAAGAAAGGAAGTGACATTAGTGGACAAGAAAGGAAGAAGTGGATGTATTTCAAACTTACAAAAATCTGTGGCTCATAAATGACCATTACTTTCTTTTTCCCTGGAGAATTTAAATGTGACATGTGAAGTGAAGTACAATGCTCCATCTGTGACCCAACTTTTTATCTTTCCTTAGTCCCACCTGAGTTTTAAACTAAGGGTGAGGATAGTTGAAGGAGGAAAAGGAAAATAAAACTAGTGAGAAGTTGACAGCAACAGATCCATAATGAAACCCAACAGCAAATCATACTAGAATATGTATACTAGAATTTAGCTTAGTTAAAATTATTGATTTAGCTCTTTTAAGTGTCATAGTTGCACTGGAATGTAGGCATGTTCTGGGGCCTGGAGGCCTGCCATAAAGCAAGTGTCAGGGAAGAGCATCTACACTAATAAAAGAGAAACATGCAAATTGACCATCCCTAGACTATGTCCACCAGCCAATCAGGAGCAAGTATGCAAATTAACCAAAGATGGTGGCGGCCACAGAGATGGAGGAAGCAGGAGGCTTGGGCTGCCCCTGGCAATGGAGGAAGCCAGGCTTCCAGCCAACTCTGGCTGCAGCTGAAGGAATGGCTGGGGGCCTGGGTCCCTGGGGGTCATGGCCAGCCTGAAAATGGCTCTCAGCCCCTTACCCAGGCTGGCCATGTCCCCTTGGAGTAAGAGTCTCTGATAGGGGGCATGGCCAGCCTGCAAACAGCCATCAGCCCCTTACCCAGGCTGGCCAGGAACCCCAGTGGGACCCCTGAAGGAGCTGTGGCCAGCCTGAAAACGGCCCTCAGCCCCTTACCTAGGCTGGCCTCGCCCCCATGGAGTAAGAGTCCCCACTGAGGGACATGGTCAGCCTGCTAAGAGCCATAAGCCCCTCACCCAGGCTGGCCAGGCACCCCTGTAGGGACCCCACACCCTGAAGGGATGTGGCTAGCTTGAAAACAGCTCTCAGCCCCTCACCAAGGTTGGCCATACCCTCCCAGTAGGGATCCTCACCCCCTGGGGGCATGGCTGGCTTGCAAACCACCACAGGCCCCTTGCCCAGGCCACCACACGTCCCAAGGGAACCTCCACCTTGATCCAGGACATGCTTCAGGGCAAACCAGCTGGCCTCCACCCATGCACCCTTCTCCTTGAGTGGTATCCTGAAATAAAGCAACTCTTACTCTTCCACTGAATTCTCAGTGTTCTGTGTTTAGCTCTTCTTTGTTTTGAACAGATTAACTTTCTTTCTGTTGGGTTACAACAGTCTCATTACATAATACCCAAAACACCTATGTTTCAATAAAAAATTACTTATCCTACCAAGGACTGGGAAAATCTCAAACTGAATGAAAAAAAGAAAATCAATAGATGCCCACACTGAGATGATAGAGTTATCTAGTAAAGATTTTAAAGCAGCCATTCTAAAAATTCTTCAGTGAACAATCACTAACATGCGTAAAATAAAAAAATAAAAAAATTTAAAAAACCACAAAAAACTAAGTCTCAGAAAAACCCACACAAAAAAACCAAACAAAATCAAAAACAAAAAGTGAAGCATTAAGAAAACCATATGTAGGCTACTTAATGTCAACATTAAAGTTTTAAAATTTTAATTTTAACATATCTGAAGTTTTGTTAAGATTCAACATTAAAAATTCTAGAGGAAGAAATGTTGCTGTTTTGCTTCAATGATGCTGCTAAATCACTTGTGGATCAAGATACCATAATTTTTAAAAACATCTAAGCAAATTTATGAAATGATACAGAAATTTTTCATTTACATCTCCTCTGAAATCATAGCTTGAAAATGAGAGTACTAGATAGACACTGATATCAATTGACTAGTGTGACAAAAACAGAGGAGGTAGTGAGGATATAACTAAGAGAACCGATGAGAAGTGTAGAGACATTTTCTCTGTAATATTAATTAACTGAGTCACCAATTAATGTGCAGAAAGTTCAGTTGGTGATGCCAGCCTGCACACCACAAGCTTATGCACACATCTCTTTACCCTGGAGTTCTTGGAGTTAGCAAAGAATCAAATTAAAAAGACTAAAAACTAAAAGATTTCAGACTAAAATGTAAGATCACAATGTGGAATTTTCTAATAAATTATTTTGGGATCCAAGCCAGTATTACTAGGACTAATATTTGCAACTATACTAGGACCAAGAAATATAGTGATTGATCTTTTTAATGTTGAAGATATATTTTTAGGTAAAGGTTAAATTGTTCTCAGTACACTTCCTTAAAAATCAGAGAAATGTTTTATTATTTTTTTAAAAGTTTTGTTAAAATGTGACTGAAAATTAAATATATATATTTGTGCTTGGTAATAATTAATTTTGAATACTCTTTCCAGAAAACTATTTTACTCAATGATACCTCTTAAGTTATTACCAAAGGCTGTTGGTTGACTTCTGAAAGTCTCATCATAGTTGACTCCTATTTCTTTCTTGATTCTATTTTACCCACATGTCCATTCCAATGCAAAACACAAGCTTATAGCTAAAAAGAACTCAAGTAAAAATGATGACAAATATCTCATGTGCCTTCTTGGTGATAAATATGACTTTATGCTGAAAATGGGGTAGGGTGGGAATCCAAAGAGTTCAGTTGTGTAAGGGACAGGACAGTTTGCTCAGGAATTGCCCACACTTATAGAACAGCCAAGAGAAGCACATTTCCTTGGATGTTTATTGTACAACTAGGTGCCCTGTGTGTTTTTATCAAAGCAAAGGCTATAATTCACTCCAAATTCTCTCACATTACATTGATAATGCCCCTATATAGGATATTTACCCAATGACAAGATGATCACAGAAGGGGACAGTAAAAAACACAATCTTGATTCCTGCTCAGCAAAGAACACTTGTGGTGAAACAGGTTATGTTTCTTAGAAGTTTGTGATGAATTTGTTCCTCCTATAAACATGGATGCTGAAAAATCAAATTACTCAATCTGTTAGTATATTAACATTCATGATTGTGTATATAGAAACACATGGTCATTTACTTGATGAAAATGCAATATTGGCTTTGAGATATTTTCATCTGGGCAGATTGTCATAATGATATGACTATATTATGCTAATGGTCACTTTATAAAATGCAAGTTAAAAAGTAGCAATAGAATGTTGCTATTTTATGCCATTTCCAGTAGAATCTCAATGATATATTAAATCATATTTAATATAAATCATATATACTACACTTTGAGGAGAAATTTTACTGAACAATTATCATTCTGATTTAATATACTCTTCAGAAGATTTAGCTGGAGCCTCAGATGACTGATGTGAATCACAATCTCTAATATGGAAATGTTGAAAGCTCTTTTGATTCCAATTGCATTATTTTTTGAAATACAAACAAAATGAATGTTCCCTCCAAACTGGCAACAATACAGTTATTCATTTCAAGGTTTAATGTTTTGTGTATGAATCATGAACCCTTAAATTCTATAAATTGTTTTTCTCTGGTACTTAAGTTTTCTCTGTTTCTATCATTTGGAACCATTTCTGAATATTAAATATTCAGTTATGCTTTCTTATCATTAAATAAAGTTTGAAGTCAAAATGTCTTTTATTATCCAGATAGGCCACATCCTTAGCAGATGATTGAACATCCTTAGCAGAAGATTTGAACATCCTTAGCAGATGATTGAACATCCTTAGCAGATGATTGAACATCCTTAGCAGATGATTTGAACATCCTTAGAAGAAGTTAATTAAAATGGAACTGAAATGTTTAAGTATAAATACAAAAACTATTTTTAAATTGATAAAACTCTTCTCTTTTTCCTCAAACTTATAGCTACAGCAGTTATTAAAAGTTATACTATAACTGATACAGATATGTAGAAACAAATAGCATTGTCTCATTACCTAGAATGAGAACTGTTTGTCCTAGCTTATGTATTTGTAATAAGCTGTCTTTATCAAAATTGTATTCAAAATCTCTGTGATTAATTGCTTATGTTTGTTTTGTTACTTGTGGAATATAGGAAAAAAAGCTCTCCCCTAATTACTGGATTGTCACTTACTTATCTGTGTGATCTTTGGAAAATGATTTTGCCTGGATGTTAATTTTCTTACCTATAATATGGGAGTAATCATTTATCTGTATTTTGTGTTTCTAAAGAGCAAATGAGCTATTATGCATGTGAACCATCAAGCATGGTGAAGCAGAAAACAAGTGTTTCTTTTTAGTAATAGTAAAGAAATACTGGTAAACTTGATGAATGTGAGCTGTGAATTAGAATTTTTAATTTCTGAATAAGTTGAGTTTATGGTTTAAAGTAATCTGTTGTGTTAAATGTGAGATGCTTTAGTGATTATAATGCTGATGGTTTTAGTATATGTGCTGCCGAAGTGAGCACATAATGCTGATGGTTTTAAAAAGAGAACACACATTATATGGAATAGTAGGGATTTATATTGTCAATGAAGTCAGATACTTAAAAATATAATTTTCAACACATTAAGTTTCACTTATGCCTCATATTAATTTATGCAATAAGAATACATTTTTGGATTCTTAAAAATTTCAGATGATTTGAACCATTCTTGCTTTACTTTGAATTATCCCCATTGGGACCTGTTGAAACAATCTCCTAATCAATACCTGAATCAGATGGCATATAGTTAAATATAAGATATATTTTTAGTTGCCCTTTTTCAATTTCATAATGTTTTGTAGCTAAAGCAATTGTCATGAACTTGGCCCACACTTTCTAGGACCACCCCTAAATATCCTGTGTTCCTGTGTCAAAGAGCAAGGAATATTCATAGCTTTGTGAAAAATCAAGCACAGTTTTATATAAAGCACTATCCATGAAAGTTATCCTGCTTTGACCTGAATTGTTAATTGCCTTTGTATAATGTACAGCAGTAGCTAGCTGGGAAGCTCCTTTATGTCTGAGAATTCAGTCTTGTTCTTCTTCCCTCACAGTAGGTGTTTATGATATTTTATCTGGTCAATTCTCACATAAAGGACATGTCCTATATACATACTGACAAATGGCTGGATAAAAACAGAGGCTCAGCCAAATGTTAAGGTGATCTATTGATAATTGTTTTTTCTCAGTACTCTCAAAGATCCAGCTATTTAAAAATATCCAAACACACAACTTTTTTCTATTATTATTATACAGATTCAAAAAGTAGAGCAAATAAATGAGACAATTTTCTGGACAATCGGGCAAGAAAAATGGCTTCAATTTTTCAATTTGCCTCTTTGCCTCACTTATCTAAAACACTGTATGAGAGGAAGAGGTGTGTGAAATTTACTCAGGTTTTCTATTATATTGATTACTTTTAAACTAGAATGTACATATTTTTGACAATTTGCTCAAGGAATCTTAGATGAAAGCCCAATTGAATTTGAAGCCTTGGGTAGTGCTGTATTTTATTTATTGTATCATAAATTCACCTAGATTATACTAAAAAAAAACTATACAAGTAACTTTTTGGTGTTCAAGCCTCAGATAGCTTCTCTCATAAAGTCAAAGGGCTTAATTTCCAATTGATATCGGAGAATGTTTATGATACTACCTTCTGATGACCCAAGCCAAGACTTGAGACTCCATCCAGGAAAAAATTATAGAGTTCTGACCTGATAAGCTCTTCTACCTCCCTGTCCCTTTCTGTCCACACCCATCACTTCTCTTCTAGATGACATCCTTCATCTCAGCTCCATTAAGTCCATCCTTTGCGCTATGACCAGGATGTTTTTCCTTAAGCATAAATTTGCCCACATTCCTTCCCAGTTTTAAATCCTTTCATTCCTCATGAGAGCTTTCAGGATGAAGTTCCAAACTTCTTGATACACATATATGACCATTTTGTGAAGGAACCATTTTTTACTTTTTCCATCAATCTCCTTCAACTAATCCTCAAAGCTCTTTTTGCAAGAGCTATATGGAAATGCTGTAGTAACTCAGATACTCAGATACTGGGACTCTCCTGTGTCCCAGATTAGTCAGTCTCAACTTGGGGCAGGAAGAGGATGCTGTATTCCAAGGGATATTTGGCAATACCAGGAGGCATTGGCTTCACACTGCCACAGGCCATAGATGTGGATAGCATACTAAAATACACAGTATCACCCCTCAAAACAAAGAATTACCCTGTCCAAAATGGCAGAGGAATCTTACCCTTGACCAACCTTTATGTCTTTACCAATTTTTCCTACTCTTCCTTTAAGACTCAACTAAAGAATTATTACCTCTGGAAATATTCCTGTGACACCACCTTGTCTCATTTGGATTAATCTTTTTAGTCTTTAATTATTACCCTGTAGACCTACTGCTACAACTCATACTGTAGTTACTATTCTCATCTCCTTTGCTCCCGTACAGATTTAATAATACTCTGGAATGTAATGTTTGAAACCTATTAAGTGCCCAACAATTTTTTATTGATTATATAAATAAAGGCAACAAAGCAAACTGGCCTATCTATGAAGGTCAATGGCAAGGTGAAATGGTTGTAATTGGTTTGAGTTCCCTTTAAAATGCCTCTGGGTCAGAGCAGAACTTTCATCTACTTAGAAATTCACAGAGGCAAAATTAAGACATTACCAAAGTAAATTCACCCTTAAAACGAGGTGTTACACTTGATCTCTACATATAAGACACCTGCAAGCATTTCTTCTATGGATCTATAATTTTATAACTTTATTCACAGCTCTGCTCACTTTTTCTTGTCCATGCTTATCTTTTTGGCCTCTAGTCCTCCTACTTTAAAATAACTACACCTTCTCCTTTGGGACATTGAGGAGGGTGGCAGGGTCCTCCTTGGCCTCTGTTGCTGGACTCCTACTCTAAATCCAATGGGTTAGTTCTAGCCCATGGCCCACCAAATATCTGCAAAGAGATGAGTATTTATATAGGGGACTATTTCATTGGGGAATGAGACAATAAGATATTTGGGGCAAGTCTTTTTTTATCCTTATTAGAGGATCAGTTCCCAGGTAAAGTTAGTTTCAGACTTGCAGTTAAAGAAATCAAGGTTGGTTAGAAAGAGGTGAGCACAAAGAAAGAAAGCTTTATGATTCAGCCGAGTTATAATGAAAACAAGCACCTTTGTAGGGTTGAAGTTAAACATAACTTAGCAACACTAAATGGTTGAGATAAGCTAAAACCCTTACTAACTTGACAGCAGTATTATTAGACAAGGTATGTTGTAACATAACATAGACACAGATCCACACATAGGATATGAGTGGTACTATTATGTTTATTTATCATAAAAGTAGTTAGAATTCAACAACTGCTCATGTTAGGTTTTCCAGTGAAAGTGATGATCTCTCCCTGTATCTGGGGTTTGAGTTCAGGCTGTCACCAACTCTGCTGGTGTCTAATGAGGAACGCAAAGGTGGGAGATAGTGGTCTTTCAGGCATTGTAAGCATCTATGAAAGGCCCAGAAACATTAATCTGGCAGTGTACCAAAGGGAAAGAAATAATTGAAAAAGAGACACAAAGCGAGAAGACAACTATTGAAAAGTTGAATTCTGGTAGAAGTAGGAGGATATTTTTACAACCCTCAATGTATTTTTAAATGGTTTCCTTCATAGACCCAAACACAAAATGTATCACAGGAGAATACAAAAGAGCAATAGTCCTCTTTCTGAGATTCTCTTCATAGAAAAAGAAAAAGATTTAGCCAGCAGCAGGAATTTGTTCCACCTACCTCTAAATGGAAATCACTTCTAAAGCAGTTATGGAAAAATTTAGTCGGGTTCCCAAACAATATAACATGTTCAATGCTAAGTCTGACTCATGGAGCTTTTGCCAGCAAATCATTATTCTCGCACTATAAGGGGGCAGGTGTATTGTTCCTAGATAGAGGAAAGCCAGGGGGAAAAACATTATAGTCAGTGGAAGAGCTAAAGAGTCTTGATTTATAGGTTATATGAACTTGCTAAATGTGAAAGGAAAAAGTAATCCATAACTAATCTTTTCATTTTTTTTCCTTTGAAGCATCTTTCAAATGTGAACCTTCATCTCCATGACTTCTCAATGTGTCTTCATGCAGTCCCTTACTCCTTGCTCACCGGCCAGGCCATCACAGCCTCAAGCCAAGAATCCTTACCTCCTAACCTCCACACCTGTGCCTGGTATTTGTCTGTGGCACTTAGCACCATTGATGCCTCCCTCTGTGCCTCCCCACACACAAGAACTGGTGTGAGAAGAATCCTGCAACAGAGTTCCATTTCACATTTTATCAGGGAGAAGCCCTATGTGAGATTTGTAAGGTGAGCGAGAAGTACAGGTGTGAGCAGTGGTCTGTAGAAGTGTGGGTTTTGTGATATCCAAGTTTGCATCTAGCCTCAAGATATTCTCTTATGGATACTGCAGGCAGCTGTGACCATTAGTAAAGATTCCTGCAATTCCTGAGGCAGGGGCAAGGGAGAAGCAATGCCTAATTCCTGGACTGCCACTGTAGAAGCTAAGAGATAGTAGTGGTCTTTATTGACCTCAGTTGTTCCAACTTTTCCATCATTTTTGTAAGCATCCAATGCCCTGCATTAAGTAACTTCCTCCTTGGAATATCTCAGGTACGATCTATTTTCCTGATTCATCTGTCTCCTGATGTCGATCCTCTCTCCAGTGATCAGAAAGCACCTAGTACAACTTTTTGTTTCAGGTGAGGTCCAGAGAGACTAATGGAGTTTAGATCTTTCAGCCACTTAAATTATCGAATCAAGCCAAGAATCCCTGTATCCTAACCTCCAAGCTGGCACTGTTTCCTACTGCATAATGCCTTGCTGGACTTATAGACCATCTTCTCATGCTTGTTCATCCTTTTATGTACTGATTTCATTATCTCTAAGATGCAGCCATTATAATTGTTTATAAAAAAATTAAGAAAAACATAACCAAAGAAGCTAACACAATGCATCTTATCACTTTAACATTTTTATACTCATTGAAAATTTTGAAAGACCTTATTTATACTTATTGACAATTTTGAAAACTTATTGAGAAAATAGATTTTATACTTATTGAATAAGTCATTTTGACTTGATTCTATGTAGATGTTTAAAATCATTTATTTCACAGGCAGTCAAAAGAAAATATAAGAAGAATACATTAGTTAAGATACTTCTGAAACTTTCTTCACTTTGTGTCTGGCTCTTTGAACTGTGTTTTGACTCACAGACATTAACATTCTTTTTACTTTAAACACATAACATGTTTTAAAATGTAAGTCTCTATGCCATCAGCATATAAGGTGATGTAGTAATTGTAAACAAATCTACTAAGCAACTAAAATGTTTTGGTGCTGAGCTCTTAAGTCACTTGGCAATTACAGAGAGTTATACTAATTTTCTTGCTTCCAAAACTGTTAAACACATATAAGAGCACCCCCTATTGTCTCTAGAATTTTTTCAAGATGTTGACAAGAATTCTGCATGCTCACATGCATGTAAGCCATGCCACAACATCACAACTGCCACCTGGCTGAAAGTGACCATAACATATCATAGAACCTAATACATCCTTATTTCAGGAACACTGCAATATGAAAAATTGTGTGCCACAAAATTCTTTAAATAAATATGTATATATATATATATATATATATATATATATATATATATACTGAATAATAGAATTATCCTCACCCCAGGATATATATTTTTGATTTGTGAGAGAGAGTAAGAGAGAGAAAAAAGGAATGATTGGTTGCCTCCCATAAGAGCCCTGACTGGGGATCGAACCAGCAACCTAGGTATATGGCATGAATAGGAGGGATGACAATCCAACCAATTGAGCCACCTGGGCTGTATATATTTTTTAAGGTATAGTTTATGGCATATAATTATTTTTCGTGTCAAAAAATATAAGCATAATAGTAGCTTGTTGATATATCATTTTTCCATAAACTGAAACTTATGTCAGGTGTACCTATAATCCCACTATTTTAGCAATCAGTTAATTACTGATAATTTTTAATTTAATGTACCTATAATACATAACTCCTATAGCTTTAATTTATGTTTATACCCAATATTACTGTTCTCATACTAACGAACATAGTTGCATCTGAAGACATTATCACTGTCATTTGTAATAAGATCCTCTACCTTCCCAAAATCTCAAATATTTCAGTGATATCTACATATGGGTAGCAAGGCTGTGGTAATGAAATTGGCAGAATCTTGTTTTGGTCAAGGGAAATAAATCAGAGAAAGAATTTTTTTTCCTTAAGGAGAAATACTTGCCATCTTTGCTAGTTTTCTTAGGAAACGGGCTTATGTTCTGCATATTCATAATCAGTACCTGCTTCTGCAGCATGTGCTAGAGCAGAACACAGCCTAGCAGTCAACAGGAACTTGCTGATATGAGAGAACATTATGTGAAATGGAAGAACACATAAAGATCATGCAGCCCTGCAGATATGTGGCCATCTGTTGCTTGGTTTTCTCTTTTCTTTCCTCCAACCAATTATGTGATCTGCCCAGGGCCCGACAAATAGTAAGCCATCCATTAACGAGAATTCCCTTCTTTTCCCCAATCTTGCTCCAAAGTTAGAGCAGAGCATATATTTGAGCTGAAATGAATCTTCCTTCCTTAAGGCTTAACTACAGTTCTGAAGATAGTGGCCACACCAAATCACCCCCACCTCAGAAATATATATGTGTTGAATGCTCTAAGGGGTGTGCTTAGATTAGAATGGGTACCTGGGATTCTTCTTGCCCAAGGTTTCTAAAGCAATATCCTTCTGAATCAGTGTGGCTCTAGGATTCTAGGAAAATTTTCAGGCGGAAGGCAGATGTGAGAATTCTACAGGAGTCCAGATGATTCCCCAGACTCTGTGCATGGCCCCTGCGAGCCTCTATTTCACTGGAGCCACATGGCTACAGTAGCTTCTCTGTATTTACTTCCCACCAGGCTTTAGGTCAGGTACTGCAGGCATCATTCAAATTGACATAGCCTTCTGTAATTGTTACTGAGGAAAGAACCCTAGGATTTCTGCAAAATGACCATTTGCTCTTCTAATTTTTCTTGTATACACATCATTTAATGCTGGAATGCAGTACAGTGAAGTACTTGTTATGACCTCTGTGGGCTTTCGAGTCAAGCAGACAAATTCTAATCTTGGCTCTGTAACCCAGAGTTACGTGACCTTGATCAATTTATTTAATGCTTCAGTTTCATCATTTGTAGAATGGGGAAAATGCCTGTCTCATGGGGTTTCTGTGAGAAAGGAATGAGGTATGATATAAAGTGCCTGGCACATAGTAAGCACCAAATAAAAAGAACTGTTGGTGACAAACATGACATTTTAAGACTCCTCATTCAGCATCATTAGCTCATCTGTCTTACTGACACTTAATCAAGACTATTTCTAAAGAGTGAGCCCATATTAATTTCCCAGAAACTCAATTGACTACTTCAGTTCATTTTCTTGAACCAAACTGAGACTAACTCCCGTAGCATGATTGATTTTGTCACAGTGATTCTGCATATCCTAAACAAGATCTTTCCATCTGCTGCTCAACCCCATCTGTTCTTGCCTCCAGCTGATCCAATTTCATATCCAGTTGGTAGAGGGCCACCTGAAAAAAAATCCCCATTATGTTCTGATGTCCTGAAGAAACCTTGAGGAAAATTCAGCCTAGAGAGTTCAGGAACTTGGACACAGTACATTTTTGAGGAAATGGGGAACTTGCCATATGGTACTATTATTGTTGGTAAAGTTAAATCATATTAAAGTCCCTCTTAAAAATAATAAAAAACTAGTGCCTAGGAGAGGGCTGAGTATATCACAGATGCTCAGGACTTGTGGACTGTATTTTTTTTTTACATTAGAAGATAATGATAATTTAGGTGATTAGAGAAACCAGGACATTTAAGACTTCAATTCCTTGTTCACAAAATGCATTCAGGATGGCATTCATACAAGCTGGAGCATCCGGGAGCATTTATGTGGAAAGGAATGCAACAGCTGTATGATCATTACCCCCCAAAACCATTTGCTTTTTGGTTATTACATCCCAGATGTTGTGATGAGCACTCTGCCTTTATTACCTTCAGGCGTTTCATCAAATTAAGATTCCATTTATTGTATGATGCCCCTCATTTTATCTGCACTTCCCCCACCCATGGACAGCACTGATTTTAAGAATTATCCCAACTAAAATGGGAATGTGTGTATGTCATAATATGGAAAAATTCAGTAATTCATGATTCCTATATTATCTCTATGAGGCTCATTTGACAAATGAGGAGATTGAAGTTTAGAGATAGTAAGTAAATGAATATCTAAGCTCACTCAGCTAGGACAATAAGTAAACCTGGATTTGAATCTGGTTTTGTCTGCTCCCTGAAACCTATATTAACCTTGGTTGTCAATGTCCTGGCCTTATAGTAAGCGTGTGTCTGTAGGAAATGAGTCACAGTGAGCAAAACTCCTGAATATTCTGTGCTCCCTGTGCTGTCCCTACAAAGCATATCTTCATATCTAAAATAGGTATACTATATTCATGCCTTTCTCCTCTTTCTTTCAACTTTGCTTCCTTATTCATGAATGACCTATGTAAAAAACATTTTTTTCCTGTCAAATAATCCCCTTATCTTCCATCTGTATAACTAACCTCCCTTGAAAACATAGCTCACACCAGAAACCATAAGAATATTATGATGGGTACTTTCTTTAAGAAAATATTTCCCACCCCTTTCACTCTTCAATAATAGAAATAGTCTTTATCTTTAATAAGTGATGGGTTTAATCCAAGGAGGCCTTTGGTTACTTTCATTTGGCCTAGGGCAGTAAATGGTCAGCAACTTCCCCAGCAATTTTCTCTTATTCATCTCCCCCCACCCCCATTTTCTTGGGCTCTCTGAGGAAACAACCAACAATACACAAATTATCGTGCCTGTTTTTTTGTTGTTTTGTTTTGTTTTTTTGTTCTTTTTGTTTTTTACTCTGTGGATCAAAGATCTCCAAACTCAAACTCAAAGCTCAAAGTCTGGGGAGAAAAAAAAATCCCAAATGTAAATAATATATTTAATCATTTCACAAATCTTTCTTCTTTCTCCACTAATTATGCAGAGGTCAGTACTTGAGAAGTTCTACAATTTAATTTGCGTAGTAAATTTAGTAGCACACTCTATTTAGAACAAAAATACTCATTTGGTCATCAACAAATATTAATGAGCACCTACTATATGCCATGACAAGCATGCTACATTTATAATGTACAATTTGCACAACCCCTTAATATGTTCTCCTCCCCACTCCCCCCAGGAGTTAAGTGGATTGCCAAAGCCATACAGTTATGGAGGGCTTGACAGGATCCAGAGGGAAGTCAGGTTGATTCAGAAGTCTTGGCTCCTTCTACTTCCCCATTTAGTACCAAGATATTTTTTGTCAACCGTCAGTAATAACAGAAGTCATTGCTCACAAAGACTTCAGCCCCTAAAATATATTTAGTTTTTACATAAAGGGATATATCCATTTAATGAGATATTTTCTTATTTCTTGAAAAGACTATAATGATGTTAGAAAGAACCAGATAGATTCATTACATTTTACTGTAAAGAGAGATTCTGTTCACCTTTGCCATGTGGTTATATTTCTTACATTGTTTTTTGTTGCTGTTTATTTTAGAAAAAATTCCAAGCACCTTGCATTTGACCCAGAGTTTTCCGCCAGTTGAAGAAGATGGCTTTTTATATCAGTGAGTGAGTTGGATTTGATGTCTCATTGATATCATTGATAAAATATAAGAAGAATATGTTGGAGTACAAACCAAAGTGATTATACAGAATCATTAAATTGGAATTTGATATGCCTTGGAAAAAAATGTAGAATATAGGATATCATTTTTTAGTTTCCACTCTCCGGCCAATATTAAACTGTAAAGTAAGAGGAAATTCTTCATAACAGTCAAATTGAATGGTTTGAGACTTAAGGAAAAGTTTAAGTTAAACTTATGTCAAATAGGAAGAATTCTAGTATTCCAATTGCAGAATCAGAATTATGGATTCCTAATAAATGAATAAATTACAAGATTATAGCATTACTCACACATTTTAAATCTTTGTTGAATTAGATCTTATGACTTCCTTTTGCATTCTTTTTCACTTTTTGTATTAGAAATATCAGGCAAGTGTGTCCAGGGGGCCATGTGCCCTGGGTGAGACGCGTGCCTCTAGGGGGCCGGGTGTCCCGGGTGAGCTGTGTGTCCCAGGGGGCCATGTACCCCGGGTGAGCCCTGTGTCCCAGGTTACCGTGTGTCCCGGGAGAGCCATGTGTCCTGGGGAAGCAGTGGGACCCGGGGGGAGGGGTGGTGTGAACCAGAGGAGGAGCGGATTCTATTCGTGTGGTCCTGAGATAGTTACCATAAAACAAGCAGACTGCCAAATGAGGAGCGGATTCTATTCATGTGGTCCTGAGATAGTCACCATAAAACAAGCAGATTGTCAAATGACAGCGGGGAGGGGAAGGAAACCTGGGGGGAGATAAGAGAACAACCAAAGGACTGGTACGCATGCATATAAGTACAACCAATGAACACAGAACTCTGGGGAGGGAGGGCTTGAATGGAAGGTGGGAGGGGGCAATGGTAAGCTATGTACACATATAATACCTTAATAAATTAAAAAGAAAAAGAAAAAGAAATATCAGGCAAAAGTCCATAATTTTTTCTATTATTGTTAAAGCCTTTTATTCATTTTCTTGACTTTGGTCTTTCTCTAAAAACATCCTGCACATGACTGCCATCTTATTCTTTGTGGTACTCATTATAACACGTTCCAGCTTATAAGCCTTTCATGGCCTTTTACTGCCTGGCTTATCATCTCCTTAGACTGAGATCAACTGCTGCTCAAAATGTAGTCACAAGGTTCTACTACTACTATTCTATGGAAACCGAGAATTAAAATCCAAATGGCCATCTCACAGTACCATACTAAAAGTCTGCCTTTCCTAAACTTTTCTCATATATTACATCCTACCTTCAATATCTCTCTCCATATCATTTCTCCAGAAAGTCCTTCTTGGCCTATCCAGCCTACAGTAGAGATCTCTGGTGCCCAAAATCTCTCAGAGGACCCTTTACCTCTATCACTTGTACAGTAGTTGTCATCTCTTATTTTTATTTTTTGCATATATTTTCTTCTCTGAGCTTATGATAAATACCTGTGAAAAATACCATGCTTGTGTCTGCACACAGAAGATACACTACTTCTATTGCTTTTTATGTCCCAACAAAACTCTTATCTCTTGATATTATTAATTTTAAATTTTATTGGGAATGATTATCATCACATTTCAGAGTTTTCTTTCCAAGGAACAATAATCCTAGTTTCTCTTCTCAAAACACACCTTTACAATAGTTAATGATTATATTCATAGCTTTATTATAAACTTCCATAAAAGTTCTACCCAACTATACTGATTTGAGTTGTGAAGTAAAGTGTTAGATGCAATTATAATATGAGACACATCCACAGAGTGAAGAAAAAGACTTGTCTTAATAAGTTGTTGGGTCAATACTCCATTAACCACCTACCTAATGCTGCTAGGAATTAATCAAAAGAACCGAGTCTACCTATAAACTGCACAGGTCCATGGAGACAAACGTGTATATAATGCTTACCTTTTCAATTTTCTTTTAACAACTAGCATATGAAATGGAGATGAAAATTATTTTTGTCTCAAAGGATAAAAGTAAATATTACTAGTGAACCCTAGTGTTTTTAATGCTTTTTAAAAGGTTCTTTTTCTTTTCTTTTTTTTAAAAAATATATTTTATTGATTTTTTACAGAGAGGAAGAGAGGGATAGAGAGTTAGAAACATGGATGAGAGAGAATCATCGATCAGCTGCCTCTTGCACACCCCCTACTGGGGATGTTCCTGCAACCAAGGTACATGCACTTGACCGGAATCGAACCCGGGACCTTTCAGTCTGCAGGCCAATGCTCTATCCATTGAGCCAAACCGGTTTTGGCCTTTCTCTTTCTTTTTGTCTTTTTTTTTTTCTTTTTTCTCTGGACTCAGATAATAAAGAGGTGATTGCAGGGGTGGGTGGAGTTGGAAGGGGGATAAATGGTGACAGAAAAAAAATTAAAAAAAAACATAAAAAATTTGGTGAATATTAGGTTCAGAAAATATTAGACTTTTCAAGCAGCATTTTCCTTTAGTACTATCTACAGCAAGTGATTTACCAGTGCTTTGTACATATTGTAAAATGACTTCACTTTCCATAAGCTAATTCTGAAACTTCCTGAGCTCACCTTAAGCAAAATTCCCTTCTCTTTATCTTCCCCTTTACTGGAAGTACTAGATGGCCAACATGGGATTCTGGGACATACTTCCTTTGTTTCTGTTCTCCTCCAAGTCATTACCAAGAGCCTTCATTTCAGGCCCTTTGAGACCAGCCATTTATTTCTCTTACTTTTCTAAATATTAATTAGAGTATCTGTAGGGTTTTAAAAAAATAACAAGGAAGCTAGTAAGAAGGAGCTTTTTTAGCAATAAAGTGTTTTCAGACAAATGTCCCAAGTATTAAGATGGCAATTCTATGCTCAGAAATGGCAAATCTGAAGTCTAAAAAAATAATAGTCCAAGAGGATCCATAGTTGCTTTTTGTGGTAAATCTATTGGTGACAAAGATGTTTCCAAACTCTCTCCTTCTGACATGAATAATGGGCACCATTCATGAGTCTTAATAATTGGCATTAACTCCTTACTGCCTCATTTGTGTGGTAAGTAGGGCTGTTAACTCTAAACTATAAGGAAATTCTACAGAATCTTGCTCCCCATCCCCCCATAGTCTTACACAAATTAACCATGATCTTGAATAAGAAAAGCTAGAGAGATTTAGCAGCTTCTTAGAATTTTTCCACCATGACCAGATTAAGGGCTCGGTTTCTGGGCCTATATCTTAACAGATACATGTCTCCCTCTCTGTACTATTGGAAGACAGTGAGAAAGGCAAAAATTCTATTCTCTGTTCAATATGAAACAGTTAAGGATTCCAGGAATTTGAAAGGCATTATTTCAGTGTTTTGAATGAAAAAAAAAAAAAAAACTAGGCAGTTAAACCTCTAAAGGATCCACCAAGCCGCTCAAAGTGAATTTCTGCTAAATATAATCTTGAGGCATAAACACATAATACTGGCAAGCAGAAAGCCTGGTGTTGAATGGAACTATTTGCTGGTTTATGTAGATAAGCCTTCTCTACACACCTTCTGAATGCCTTGATGTTTACTAGAAAGGCAAAGCAAACCTCCATCATGCCTGGAAGCCAAGGAAATGTTCTTCTTATGTTCAGTTATTTGCTGTTGTATTTTTTAAAAGCGTATCAAGTGTTGGGTATTACGGATTAATATCAAATTATCCAAAATAGGGGCGGGGTTTTGCTACTTTGCCCCTATCTTGTGAGAGTTTTTAGCTAGGCCAGGATTTTCTTTGCTTTAAACCGGTCACCTACATGCACACTCTATAGCTTCAATGATTTTTCAGCCCTTGCTTGCAAGTAATTGCTATTGATTTTGTAGGTTACTTCTAATGTGTTTAGTTCTGAAAAGAAATTTAACTGCACCCCTATCATCCTCTAGTCCCCAGAAAAAAAAGTAATAATACTTCAGAGCAAGTGGTTATCCAACTTCCTTAGGTTAAAATGAGGGGCGCCTCGCTTCTTCAGGGTGGGCGGCTTCAGCCCTGAAATGTGGCATGACGTTTTAAGCTCCCATTATTCATTTCAATGTGCTGATATATGAAGTGCGGTGGGTAGCGGTTAACACTCTTTGTGTTAGAGGAGTAAACAGCATAGGAGTCTCGTTTCAGAACAAGGCCCTAGGGAGAGACAAGAAATAACTCTACCTCTTAAATCACCACATTCAAGCCGGTGGGGTCATTAACAACAGTGGCACTAATAGCTTTTAGCAGCAGGACAGCTTGCTGATTACAATTGAGTTTCTTGCACTCCTGCCCGTAGAAGAAAGGGGTAATAACTGAAGGCTCCCTCAGAGGCAGGAAACTAGGGGCACACACATGAATTCACCCGAGCAAAGAACAGAAAGTGGAATGTCTAAAGCTGGGGAGAAAAGGACCCACGGTTTTCTGTACCAGTTAAACACGTGAGCATCAGCAGAGGATGGAATAAACAGAGGGAGCCAAACGCACCGTTTGGTAAGCTCTGGATTACTGTGAAATAAGCTTTACATCCAGAACCTTGCATAGAAGAGAACATGTCCTTTCACTAAAATATATTTTCTGTACCAAACTTCATCTCTTTCAGATGTGACAGAAAGCAAGTATGAGTAGAGTGGCAAAGTGCTTCATTTTACATATCATTATTTTTGTAAGTAATAAGCCTCCCGCCCCCCCCCCCAAAAAAAAACCTCCTCATACTTTACATGATAACAATATAGTTGATTGAAAAGGTTGTGTTAGTGATAGTCTATAAAGCCCTTTGACAATGTCAGCATCAAAGGTGGAAATACCCATTTGGTGTCCACCTAGTGAGGGAGTGGGTAAGCAGGGTGGATAAAGGAACATGAGATGTCATCATTTATAGACACTGGAACAATCTGACAGGCTCTAGAAATATACAACACTCTGAACATACTCCTAGAAATCAGATTAAAAGTTTCAGTGGAGCCGAAACTGGTTTGGCTCAGTGGACAGAGCATCAGCCTATGGACTGAAAGGTCCTGGGTTCGATTCTGGTCAAGGGCATGTACCTTGGTTGCGGGCACATCCCCAGTAGGAGGTGTGCAGGAGGCAGCTGATTGATGTTTCTCTCTCATAAATGTTTCTAACTCTCTATCCCTCTCCTTTCAGCTCTATAAAAAAATCAATAAAATATATATTTTTAAAAATTTCAGTGGAAATGTCCAATACTATTATTTCCACAGGGGTGGGATTATATAAAATACACTCTTTTTGGATATACTCAGGGGGATTTAGTCACTAAAATACTAACAGCACCTTGTTATAAAGCAGTTTTCCTTCTAAGGGTTTTTAGTATGCACCCAATATGCTAAACTAACTCATATACAATGTTTCCATGTTTTTAATTGCCTTTATAGAATGCCTGAAAGCTCTAAATCTTCATTTTCTTCACTACTTCTCATTCACTGTGTGTGGTTGTTTTGTGTGTATATGTGTGTGTGTGCGTGTGTGTGCGCACACACGCGCACGTGTACTGGGGACAGGGATATAAAATATAGAGAATCCATTCACTTATCCATCCAACATATTATCGTCTGTCTTCTGTGCCCACCACTTTCCACTATTGCTCACACCAGACCACAGAGGACTTCCATGTTAGTAAATCTAGTGGACAGTTTTTCTGTCCTCAGTTGGAACAGTTGGGCATTTTCTTATTTTTCAAACACATTTCTTCCTTGGTTGATGTGACAATTCCTGACTTGCTCCCTTTCTCATTGCCAATGTGGATTTAATCTAATTTTATCCCAACAAAGTAAATGTGTGTGCTTTTTTTTTTTTTTTTTAAACATAGGGCAGATCATTTCATTCCTTCACTAACTTTCCAACAGCCTACAATAGCTTTCCAATGCACTTAGAATACAATCCAACACCTCATCACTTTCTGTCAAGTTCTGCTTGGTTGGGCCCCTGCTTACCTCCGCAGTTTCATTAGTGCATCAATCTCACTATGGCCCCCCACCCCACCTGCCTGCCTGTCTCCTATTTCTCCTCTACCATTTCCACCATTGTGGCCTTTTCTTTTGCAGTTTATTGCCTGAAAAGTTACCCCTCCCATTACCTGAATTCTTCACACTTTTGGATCATTCTCAGCTCCTAAGCCATCTCCTCTGAAACTCCTCTCCACAGTTCCAATCTCATGCTTCCATGTCTCTCCCTTTCATATTCATTTCATTCACAGCTCTTACCACATTTAGTAAACATCTCTGTGTTATCACTTAATTTTTTTCTCTACTAGAACATACATGCCATGAACATAAGAAACATGCCAATTTTGTTCACTTCTATATTCCTAGTGGTTAAAACATCGCTTGGCACATTGTAGGCACTAAATACATATTTGTTGAAGAAATACATCATAGATTAATAAAATGCAAGGCCTGAAAATATATAATTTTTGCCTAAAAATATTGTAGTAAATTGCCACTTTAAAGTTTTATCTATTCTGGGAGGATAATATATTCCCCATACTATTTTCTTTCCTTAAAATTAATGAAAATCTTGAGTAATTTATAGTCACAGTTTAATACAAACAACATTATTTAAAATTATAGTGAAAATTCTTTTTATATTCCTGTCCCGTATCTGCCCCATCTCTAGACCCCTCCCTGCCATAGATAACTAACTACTCCTAATAGTGCCATTAGTATCTTTTGTACTCTTCCAGAGTTTTTAATGCATATTAAAACATACATGAAAATTATTTCTCTTTTCATAAGAATAGTCATATATATATATATATATATATATATATATAGAGAGAGAGAGAGAGAGAGAGCGCATGCGCACGCGCGAGAGATCTACAAACTGTTTTCTATTCAATGGTATATTTTGGAAATATTTTCAAATTAGTACATAAAGAACTTACTATAAATATAAAGCTTAGTAATTAAGGAAGTATGACATCGCTGTATGGATGAACAAAAGATCACTGGGGTAGAAGATTTCAGAAATAACCCACAGCTACGTGGTTTATTGATCTTCCAACAAAGGTGCCCATGTTATTCAATAGGGAGAGAAAAGGTTTTCCACAAATGCATCTGAAACAACCAAATAATTATAGAAAAATAAATTTTGAACTCTAGCTCACACCATATTCAAAAATTAATTAGAAATGAGTCAGTAACCCAAAACCAAAGGCTATAGTTATAAAACTTGTTGCAGAAAACATAGGAGAATATTGTTGTGTCCTTGGGGAGGCAAAGGTTTTTTTAATTAATCCAGGAAAAGCAGTGATTGCAAAAGAAAATAAAACCCACCCTTATATTCATAGCAATACAATTTACCATAGCTACGATTTGGAAACAGCCTAAATGCCCCGCAGCAGATGAGTGGATTAAAAAACTCTGGTACAGCCGAAGCCGGTTTGGCTCAGTGGTAGAGCGTCGGTCTGTGGACTGAAAGGTCCCGGGTTCGATTCCGGTCAAGGGCATGTACCTTGGCTGCGGGCACATCCCCGGTGGGGGGTGTGCAAGAGGCAGCTGGTTGATGTTTCTCTCTCATCGATGTTTCTAGCTCTCTATCTCTCTCCCTTTCACTCTGTAAAGTACTGTATTTGCCGGCATATAAGACAACTTTTTGGCCCTGAAAAATATGCCTCCAAGTGGGGGTAGTCTTATACGGCGAGTATATAACAAACTCTGTATTTTTTGTGGAAATGTTATGGGGTCGTCTTACATGCCCAGTCGTCTTATACGCCGGCAAATACGTATTTTTCAGGGCCAAAAAATCGTCTTATACGCCGGCAAATATGGTATCAATAAAATATATTAAAAACAAACAAACAAACAAACAAACAAAAAACCTCTGGTACATTTACACAATGGAATACTATACTATGGTAAAAAAAAAAGAAGGAATTCTTAACATTTGCAACAGCATGGATGGAACTGGAGAGCGTTATGCTAATTGAAATAAGCCAGTCAGAGAAAGATAAATATCACATGATCTCACTCATTTATGGAATATAATGAACAACAAACTGATGAACAAAACACAGATCCAGAGATGCATCAATCAGACCTTCAAACCTCGAGGGTGGAGTAAGGGGAAGAGATCAACCAAAGGGCTTATATGCTTGCAGATAAGCCTAACCAATGGACACAGACAACCTGGGGATGAGCGCATGAGAGCGCGTTTGTGTGTGTGTGGGGGGAGACAATGGAGGGGTAAGGACACATATATAATACCTTAATCAATAAATTAATTTTAAAAAAGAAAACTGTCAAATTGGACTTCATAAAAATGCTAGAGAAGCTATATTTCAGCAAAATATATGAACAACTGCTACTAATCACATCAAACAATTATAACAAAACACTGTAATAAAAGTTACCCGAAAGTGGTCTCTCTCCCAAATAATCTTGTTGTCTGTGCTCACCCTTCCTGGGAGGCACTGGTGGAACCATTCCATCAACAAGATTGCTGCCACCCGGGCTTCCTGATGATGTTACCAGAAAACGGGAAGAACACTTTTTGTTTTTGTTTTATTGTTTTTTATTTTGAGAGCACGCGAGTTCTTCTCTCTGCGCACTCTGCCTGGCTTTACCCATGCCTTGAGGCACTGACACCCCAAAGTACCCAAGTCACTCTGCCCTGCCATGTTTTACGCCCTGGGGCCTCCTTCGCACCTTTAGGTTGTGTTGAGCATCTTCCAGAAAAGGTCCGATTCCACCACCGTTGAACACCTGCATGGAATGGTATCCTTTCTCTTCCATTGGCTTCTTCATTTTCACAGGTTCTCCGGGAACCTTTATAGTTTTTCAGTCCAAATCTCCTCCCGAATCTCTGTAACCACGCCTGCCTTGCTTACAATCAGCGGCTTCCGGTCACTCCCGCAGGAGACGCACTGCACTTTCTGGGGCCACAAATGGCGGTCCACGGGGACAGGCTTCTGTTCACGTCTTCCGCCCACAAATCTGATGCCCTTCCCATCCCAACTGAGCACAGCACACGTTTGCAGTTTGAAAATAAAAATTAGAGAACCTTAGCCCAACTTTCTTTTTTCCTTCTTCACAATTTTGTGGACAGATGCTTCGTTCTTCCCATAGGCCTGAACCACTTCAGTGTAAGAGCTTTTAACAAAGTCAGGAACTTTCACCTTTTTACGTAAAGGAAGCATGGTCCCGCTCCTCTTGGGCCTCTCCACCCTGCCGGCATCACCTCTCTGGCAGTCTGGGGATATTAGTAGGTAAAATAAGGGTGACCTGAGCACCACTAGCATTGCTAAGCCTCCGCAGGTAACCAAGATGGCGGCCGGGCGCCTAAGGGGCGGAGCGTCAGGCGCAAGGAGACATGGGACACAGGGCTGAGTCACTTCCGGGACTCGCGAGATTTCATCCGGTGGTGCCGTTGGAAAGCGTGCAATTTAAAGCTCGCTGGTATCTTCCACTTAGTATTTTTGAAGCACATTGACTGCCCGTAACTGAAGCTGCTGCAAGCAGAACCATGGATAAGGGGCGGCTGTAGAGCCTTATTTTATTGGGTGTATGTGTAAACAGCTACAACCCCTTTCAAAAACTGTTTAGTGGGTTATATAAAAAAAAAAGTTGGCCTGCTGAAAGATTTACAGAAGAATGTTCATAGCAAATTTATCCGTGATAGGGAATAACTAGAAACATCTTAAATGCACATGAGCTGAAAGGTAAATGAATACACTGAAGTATATTTATTCAATGTAATACTACTCAGCCCTGTGGACAAAGCTAAAAAAAAATATTATGGTAAAGCAAAAAAGCCAGATTTCAAAGAGTATATTTTGCATTATTCTGTTTGTGTGAACTTTTGAAACAGGTTAAACTAGTATAGGTTGATGGAAATTGGATCAGGGGTTTCCTTTGGGTTGCAAGGCATGATAGCCTGGGAAGGGGCATGAAGGGACTTTCTAGTCCGATGGAAAATTCCACCATCATGACAGGGGTGTGGAGTACACAGGTGTATACAATTGTCAATACATCAAACTGTACATTCAAAGTCTGTATTTTACTATGTGAAAACTACACTCCAACAAAAAATAATGAAATAAAAGATTGTAAAGTATAAAGTAAATAGCAACATAGATAAATGTTAAATGAAAGGTTATTAAATAATGAGGGTCAAGACCTAGGATAGAGTGCTGCTGATTTGGTTGGGGGCTGGAGAAAGAAAGACAAAGGTAAAGTGAGGTTGCTGGGGAGCTGAGGGAAAATGGCACCATTAGGAAGGTGTATAAGCTTGCCTTCCTAATCCTGACCTCCTTTCTCGTGCTGGTGGAGCTCACAGAAAACTTTAGGAGCTGGCACATTTTGTCTGAAACTGGGTTCTTTTCCCATTATATCACTGCCCATAATGAGGTTTGTGCCTTCCCATGCTTTCTCACCTCTATGATTAAAATTGTAGGGTGAGTGTTACATGGAATTATTCCTTCTTTCATCTAGAAAATGAATTAATCAGAGCTTCATCCAAAGCTTAAATTACCTGTAAATAAAAATACTCTGTAGAACACAGAGAGAAGGACAAGAAACATAAAGCAATGAACTGAAGCCAGTGTTTCAAGAATGCTGCAAAACTCGAGAGTTCTTCTTGACTTATATTCAATGGAATAGACCTTTAAGGATATTGTTTCAATATAAGCTACCTTCTCTTCCTTTCCTTTCTCTGAAAAATAGGAGTTATAACTATAAGTAAGAAAATGACAGTCCCCTAAGGAAGTGAGATTTGCTCTTACTTAGCCTTTAAGCCATTTTATTAATAGCCCCTTTTAAGGCTGAAAAATGAAACTTTATAAAGAGAAAGGATTATAATTAACTACTGGGAAAAATATGTACCAACTTAGATTTAGCAGTGTTAAATTTTAGGGAAGGGGGTTTCAGGGAAAAAAAACTAGAATTGCAGTTATAGAAATAGAGAAAGCATCTCCCACTGGGATGGCTATACTTAATATTTCCAAATAATACTGCCATATACATCTGATCAATTATTGTTCCTGTTCTCTTGTTAGTACATGATTAGCTCCTGCAATCTTGTAATAGGGTAAAATTTCATATAAATTATATTAGCAGAACTAATATGTTTCTGATTGAGGGCTGTCTTTTAATGGATATTTTTTAAAAAAGGAACCTTATCAATCAACAGGGCTAAGCTACAGAGTCTCAAGAAAATTAGACTAACTCTTCATGAAAACAGTAGTTTTAGAGGATGATACTTAATAAAATAGGGTGATAGTGGGATAGCCCACTCACACTACTGCAGAACAACAGCACAATAATACTACTCTTTTTTTTTTTGTTAATATACACATCAATAGGTGCACAGTTAAGTCAGAATACATGATTTAAAAAATTTTAATGAAAAACTTTATAACTACCAGATGTATGGTGAAAAGTAGATGGCATAATGAGTCCCCATACACCCATCATTTAGAATCTATAATTATCAAGATTTTGCCACATTAGATTTGTTAGTTTTTCCTTCACTGAAAATTTTGAAAGCAAATCTCATTAACATATTATCTCACGTCTTAACACTTTAGTAGTTATTTCTAAAAATACATTTTCTCACAAAATAACAGTGATATTGTCTCACCTAATATTAACAATAATGTCTTTGTATCAAGTCGAGTCAATATTACAAAAAATGTTTGTCTCCAAAATGCATTTCTCATAGTTGATATGTTCAATTTAAGATCCAATGGAAATCCAAATAATAAAGTCCCCTAAGTCTGTACCTATCTTTTTTAATCTATAGAAATCATTCTCTCCTCTTTTCCCCCTTTTCTCCTTGCCAGTCACTTTTGGCAGAAACTGTCACGTGTCCTATAAAATGTCCCTCATTTTATTTATTTATTTGTTTGTTTGTTTATTTTAACACTAGCAGTTGACTTCTTTTAAAAAAGAATATATTTTATTAATTTTTTACAGAGAGAAAGGGAGGATAGAGAGAAACACAGATCAGTTGCCTCCTGCACACTCCCTATTGGGTAGTATGTGCCCACAACCAAGGCACATGCCCTTGACCAGAATCAAACGTGGGACCCTTGAGTCCTCAGGCCAATGCTCTATCCACTGAGCCAAACCGATTAGGGCAAAAATGTCCCTCATTTTATTTCTCCCCCTCCACTTTCCTTTTGGCTGGAAGTTATCAATTGATGCTCTGTTTGATTCTGGTCTTTTTGACAGGACAACTTCATAGAGGGGGCAGTGCTCTTTATATTACATCAGGAGGGAAAAAGGTCTTCATTTCTCACTTTTGGTCAAAATGAAAATCTGGTCCCTTCAATTGTCTAGTTCTTCCTCAATATTTACACTAATGAGTTCAATGACCCAGGATCATTGCCTCAGGCAGTTACTCCATCAACATTGTAATTTGGCGATTTTCTAATCCCATAAATTCTGGTGTCTTTGCTAACTAACACTTCTCTAACTCTTTTGTGAAGAAGAGTTTTTTCTCAAAAGTTGACAATGTTGATTCCTGGGGGAAACAGGTTTTATCAAGACAGGAGAACACATTCGTCAATTTTCAGTGCAATCATTTGGTATCCTAAAATTTCCAAAGCATTGTTGGAAAAGCATTTGTAAGCATAAACTAAACCATCTCCATCATTTTTTAAGTTCTAAGTCAAGACCCAAATTTTCTATGAAGTGTTTTCTGGGATGATTCCTATCTCAAATGCTTCTGTTTACTCTTATTTCCTACAAGATTCATATTGTTGTATCAATTTCACATTATATGAGAGTATATATATATATATATATATATATATATTTAACAAATGACATGATAAATTTAAAACACCAATTTCATTGCAGGCTAATGTTCCCATCTCCACCCCAGCAGAATCTCCCCCTCCCCCTTCCCCCACCCTGGAAATCTGTGCACCTGCACTTCTACAAGGTGGGGCTGCTGATGGCTCACTGAAGCCCTTGGGATGCCAGAGATGCTCCATACTTTGAGAAAAAAATGAGATAAAAGGTGACCCTCTCTTGTTTTGGGGAGAAATTCTGTTAAAGTAATCTGAAACACCATTGCTTATGCCAATGCATTAGATGATGTTAGTGAAACAGATCATTCTGTTTTTACTTAAAATTCAATTAAATTTACTAGAAATTAAGTGCAAGCCACAACATAGTTTATCCAGAAAATAGTTGGAATGGGAGAGTATGTGAGCACAAAAGTGAAGGTATCTGGGTGTTTCCCTATGGAAATAAGACCAGGAACTGTTGAAGGGCGCTCTGCTTAGCTCTGAGTTATGAGGCCAATGGGCTTCATGCTATTCTGTGATAAAAGCTACTCCCTGAGCCTTTGAACCTAACTTTTATACATGTGGTTTGGGGCATACAACCTACCCATGTATTTGATTCTGGGAGAACTCAAATCACATCATATTTGTGGTAGGCAGAATAATTGGCCCTTTAAATGTGCCCATGCCCTAATCCTTGGAACTTGTGAAGATGTAACTTTACTTGGCAAAAGGGACTTTGCAGATGTGATTACAGTTATAGACCTTAAAATAAATTATCCTAGGTTATTTGGGTAGGCTTGATTGAATCACATAGGCCCTTAAAAGTCGAGAACATTCACTGGCCAGAAGAATGTGGCAGAAGAAAAGCTCACAAAGATTCCAAGCTTGAGAAAGACTCCTTGTTTGCTGCTCAAAGACATAAGATCCCCACACAGAAACTGAGAAAGGCCTCTACCAGGTATGGGTGGGCCCATTAACAGCTAGTAAGGAAGCAGGAACCTCAGTCCTACAAACAGGGGGAACTGGATCCTGCAAAAAACCCAAATACACTTGGGAAAGGATCCTTCCCACAGCCTCTGGATAGGAGGCATCTGGCTAGCACCTTGATGTCAGCCTCTCATGACCCAGAACAGAGAAATTGCTGGAGCCACTTCAGCCTTCTGACCTACATAATTTGGGTTGTTTTGTAGTAATACATTTGGGTTGTTTTGAGCCCCTAAACTTGGAGCAATTTTTGTGACAACAATAGAAAGCTAATTCAATACTGATTGGGTCTACAGTATCAGTTCATAGAAACCCATTACCTTCTCTGATTAATGAATTGCCTGTTTTCTCTGACTGTGGAATATCTTAGTCATCACAATGTAGATGAAGAAATGCTTTAATTGCTTCCCCTTCTATCTCTATGCCCTTTTCTCGACCTTGCCTTACTACACAATTTATGGCTCTGATATTATGTTGTCAATTATTTTTAAGTACATTATTAGTAGTACTAAATATCTTCACAGAAGTGTTATAATTATTTTGCTTTAACTATTACCACAGAAACATAATCATCATGTATAGGACTATTTTTATTTTAAAATTATTTTTTCAGGTATAAACATTGACTTGTCAGTGATTTATTAGAATACCTCTTGTTTGAAGGGAACTCCATGCATTTACATAGTGATGACTATCCCAATGATATGTAAAGTGGTATACTAAAAGCAATAATATTTTTACATGTAAAGCTAATTGGTTTTACAATAAATACGTTATATAAAAATGAAGGTTTTTAAAGGGCAATGCAAATATTTTCTTTAATTAAATAAAATTGCCTTTCAAGTTGTTTTCTACAAAGAGACTAATCAGGATGACTATTATTAAATTAAGCTAAATTCATTATTTTGCAAAAAAAGAAAAAAAAAAGAAAAAGGGGGCGGGGATGTTAAAGGAATAATGCCAAATGCAGCTACAACATTCTGATGGAGATAAATGCACAACAAGGTTCATCCCTATAGGCAAAAAAGCCCAGAAAAGACACCAAAATAATTTCATAAATGATGAAAATCATGTAACAAAAGCTTTCTAGATGATGGGTTAATGGGATGTTACTAATGTAAATTTTATGCCTTGTTTAACTTTTTCTTCTGGTGGAATTTTCCAGTGTGACACCCATATATAATACCAGCATCTCTAGGAAAATAAAAGAACTAGAATGACATTTTAGCTGCATACTCCTTAGAAGATTTAGGGGAACTGAAATATCAAAGTCACATTAGAAAAAAGTAATTAACTGAAATCCCTTTTGGGAAAGGCTGAAAGAAAAGTGAATCAGAAATAAAAAAATTATCTTACAGAGAATATTTAAAAAGTGCCAAACAGTAAATGTTAGCTATTGTTCCTAAGTACTTTGTCCTTCTAGTGCGTCGACTTTTCAGTCACAAGGCACCATCATATTGCCTAAACAATTTACATCACAAAGGACTTATAATATTCTTTCAAAAAGGAAGAGCAGTGAATTAATAAGATTGTTATTGTACCAGATTCTTTCAATCTCAACGGAATGGCCAAATGCTAGCTCGGGAAATTACTTCAGACTTCTTAACTGCTATAATTGAAGTGAGAGTTTCCTACATTGGTGTATGTGCAGAATATAAATATTTTAATTCCATCAGTTCAAGAAGTAATTTCACAGGACTGCTATTCTACATTACTGATGTTGGAAAGTTAAAAGGTGAGTGTGAGTGGACCCCATGTTTCTAGAGAGGGCTTATTTTGCTAAGAGGTCTTTTTCCAAAAACAGTAGGAATAATCTGTGTTTCTGTCCCAGAAGGTAACCCTGTTGGATGCTATCAATACAACTGTGAAGCTATTACTGATCACATTTAAAAAATATATATATATATTTTATTGATATTTTACAGAGAGGAAGAGAGAGAGATAGAGAGCTAGAAATGTCGATGAGAAAGAGACATCGACCAGCCGCCTCTTGCACACCCCCCACCAGGGAATGTGCCCGCAACCAAGGTACATGCCCTTGACCGGAATCAAACCCAGGACCTTTCAGTCCGCAGACCGATGCTCTACCACTGAGCCAAACCGGTTTCGGCTAATGATCACATTTTAAAATTCTAGCTACCTTCTGCCTCAATTAGTTTTCTCTCATGTACATCATACACATGAAAGTTTAGAGACATATACCCACCCCATCCTTCCCCACCAAATAAGCTTTCATGTGATTTAGAGATTCCAGGCATATACTATCCCATTGATGTGCTAGGGGAAGATATCAATTACCTGGTGTAGGAAATAGTGATGCTTATGATGGTCCCTGGTGACATCGGCGTTCTATCAAGGCAATTTTAATGAAATTATTTATTACTCTGAAATCTCAAACTAACCTCTTTCGATGCTTTATGACACAGTATAAAACATGAGTCAATTTTCCACCTGAACTTGCTTTTGTCAAATTGATATGTGGAGACGCTTAACTTTTCCCCCATCAACTAAGGATTGAATATTCCCTCCAGCTCTGTGTTTAATTAAAGCCTTGCTCGAAGGAACCAGGTGACTACCATGTAATTTGATTTATTGTGATATATTCTAAGTTCTTTAATATATGGTATGAGTATGTTCCTTAATATATAATTTGTATGTATGTATATGTGTATATATTATACACAGCACATATTAATATTGCTAATTTAGACCAGCAGGACTCTCTGATCCATCATGAGAACAGTTGTTCCCTTGCTTTATGAGACAGAGAACTAACTTAAATATAAAATCTCTCCCATTTCCCACAGGCAGCTGAAATTCTCCTATTAGACCCTCATTCTTTTAAGGAGGGATATCGTGTCCTATTAGTCACTTAGCCCTTCGAGCTAATGGCTTATCAGCCCATCTCTGAGAACCAGCGAGAGCAGAGAAAGGGGATTTTAGGGCCATGGGCCTCGGAGGCTGACCTGGCACCAGAGTGGCAGGACACTGAACAGGTAGATTAGGGCCTGGGTGCTGAGAGTGGCTGAGTTCACTCTGTCCATTTGATTCCAGAAGGGGCAGCTCTCATGCTAACTGGTTCTTTTCTTTTTGTCATCATTATATGGCATGCCCCCCCCCAAAAAAAAATGTATGCACACTTTAATAGCTGATAGCGCAATTCTGAATATGAAATACATTTTAATTAACGCTGCCTTTGTAATTATTCACTGTGTGTGGGTACATTTTTTGGGATGTCCTATGTTTTTAGGGGAACTGTGTTACTTCTTTTTTTTTTTAAAAAAATTATTAATTAATTAATTTATTTATTTTTAAAATATATTTTACAGAGAGGAAGGAAGAGAGATAAAGAGCTAGAAACGTCTATGAGAGAGAAACATCAACCACCTGCCTCTTCCACACCCCCCACTGGGGATGTGCGCGCAACCAATGTACACGCCCTTGACCGGAATCGCGCCTGGGACCTTTTAGTCCGCAAACTGACGCTCTACCACGGAGCCAAACCGGTTTCAGCTGTGTTGCTTCTTAAGGGAATAGGAGAGGGCCAACATCAAGGTTAACTATCATTTTATGATAGCAGTTATTTTTGCAAACAAAATATTTTATATTTTGGGGAAAATAAATTCCGCTAAAGAAAAAAAAAATGGACATGAGAAAGGAAGAAGCAAGGTAGAAATTCTGTGGCAGGAACACCTGCCTTGAGCTCTCCTCGGGCTGTTGCCCTGCTGGTGCTGTTCCCCTAAGTAGTCACTTGGGGGATTCCCACACCTCTCCCAAGTTTCTGATAAATGTCACCTTCTCACTGACTGGAACTCCAGTTAAAGTTTTAAGCCATTCCCACAGTCTCTCCCCACCAGCTGCCCCCCCCGCCATGTTCTCAAATTCCTATCTCCTGGGGGGCTTAAGCATATTTGATAATAATATACTGATTTAGTCCATAATACAATAATGATTAGCTATTTATTATTAATGCAGCACTTCTCTGGGTCACACTTTGTTTTTTAGACAGTCTTCCTAGGGTAAACATTGTTGAAGTTGCCTAGATGGAGGTGATGGGAAAGGCAAGGAGTTTACTGCACTGTGAAACTGCTTTTCTTTGAGAAGACCGTGGTCCACATTAAACTAATAACTGGAGAATAAGACCAGCTAAGAGCTATATCTACTTTCTTGAAACTTTATCAATCAATTCTGAACGTGTGAACCATAATTGAGCATCTCTCAGATAAGATTGCCATCTAAGATCTGACTCTTTTATGCAGTCTTTGTGGATATAACTATGATGCTGGTTCTTGGTTCTCTTTAATGGACTAAAACTACTGTCAATCTTTATTCAGAGATTGACTTAGGTAGAGTATTCATTTAGTCACATAATACTTTCAAATACTAAGAACCAAATTTGGATGTTTTAACCTTATAATGAGATAAAACTTACATTTTTGAAATGAACACAATTATGATAATATTTAAAACAACTTTTGATTTTAGTGATCTCTTTCAGACACTTATTATATAGTTAAAAAGATAACAGGGTCAGGATGAAGGCATGGTCCCCAATGTTTATTCATAAAAGAAGACTAGGATAAAAGAAGACTAGGAGAGTATCATTCTCATGTCTCCAGGTTATATTCACATCTCTACAAAATAATTCCAATGTTTATACAGATATATATATATCTTTAACATAGACTCTTAGCTAATATACTGTGTGTGTTTTTTCTTATCTACAATTCACACAAAAGTGGGGGAGGAGACTGGTTTTATGAATGCCAACAAAATAAAAATGAAATTTAAATTTTCCTGTCCATATTTAACCCATAGGTAAGAGGTTGTCTGGGACACATTGTAAATCAGAGACTATCTTCATAATAGGAACAAAACAAAACAAACAAACAAAGAAACAACCCATAATCCCCCTATTATTTATGTGGCAAGTTCTTTGACATACTATCTAATTTTGTCTTTGCCATAAAATTTAAGAGGTACATGTTACTATACTTTTTCTTTTTCTGCACAGAAAATGAAAATTAAGAAAAAGTAGATTTCCTAAGGTCACACAAATTGTAAGTCTAAGTCCATACTCTCCACTCTGCCCAAAGTTCTGTGATCTTGAAAATAGCATTCCTTCAACGTGCTAGAAAATCCTATATAATAAAAGCCTAATATGCTAAGTGTCCAGTCGTCCTTTTAACCAATCAAAGTGTAACAGCTAATGATATGCAAATGCTGCTCAGCCACTTGCGATGCTGTGCACTGACCACCAGGGGGCATACACTAAGACTGGTCGATTAGCTTGCTCCTGGGGTCTAGCTGATTAGGACTGAGCGAGTCAAGCCGGACATACCCTGGAAACCTCCCATAGCTCCTCCCCGACTGGCCAACCCCCCTCATCCCTTCCCAGCCCATATCGTGCACCAGTGAGGTCCCTGTGCCCTCTCACAATTCGGGGCTCCTTGGGGGATGTTGGAGAGCTGTTTTTGACCCAATCAAGGAACCTCACTGGTGCATGAATTCATGCACCAGGCCTCTAGTATAATTATAATATAGTTGAAGGGTTTCTGGAAGTTAAAACCAAATAATATTTAAGAAGAACCCAAGAATTAGATTTAAAAATGCTCGACATTTCCTGCACAGAACAATGCTATAATAAAATATTTCCAACATTCAGATGTTGGAAATGCAACACATGAAAAGCAACAGCTTTTCAGCATGTATTGAGTAAAAACATGGAGCAGCTTTGGAGGAATAGTCCATTCAGTCCTATTTAAGGGATGTCCAGCCAACACAAGGCCCACAGTTCCCAGTGAAGCTCCACAGTGTGGGCACTTAGACTTGGACTAAGAAATGGAGATCTGACCCCATGTTACATGAGGATAGGGAGTGAAGGTGCTGGGCATTCTCACCTCAGCAAGAAGGCTCTTATACATGGTCAACACCTCTTAAGGAACTGAGAAAAACTGGCCTGTCTCTGCACTGTGGATTTCCTCATCAGCAAAACCACACTGTGTCTCAATCTTTATATACAAACTGTAGCATAACATACCAGAACACCACACGGAGCAAAGAGAAAATTGCTAGCTGAGGAGCCAATTGATAAGAGAAACTTCAGCCAAAGTTCTCAATGAGATAAAGAGGAATAAATATGGCACAGGAAGTTGCTCCAGGAGAAGGGAAAAAGACTGTATTTTACATCCCCTGTAAGAAGCATAGTAAGAGCTAAAAGTAAATTTAGAGCTTATCAGCCACGTCCCTAATAGATTTACATGGGACTCATGGGAGATAAGAGTTTAAATCCAGTTCTGCTCAGAGAACTTGGGCAAGTTATTTAACTTCCTTCCACAGCTGGTCTTCATTTGAAAGAAGGAAATAAGAGAAAAGGCACTTGTGAGTATTATCTTGAGGATTGGCATGAATGTCTGTCTAGCAGTGTGCCTGTCTAGTGCAGGTTCTCTATAAATAGTAGCCCCTGTTGCTCACAAATGGGTAAACTGAGTACCAGAAAGGGAAAGTGATTCCCAAGATGGAGCTAATGTTTGCTGAAATTAGAAAAAGGGGGACTAAGCAGCTTTATCCAAAACAAGCATGTAAAACCCAGTGCCGGAAAGCTTCCTGACCCCGTAGTACTTCCCCCAGGCCCATCCTAGGAAGGTGACCACCTGCTCATGCTGCAAGTAGTGGGGGTGGTAGGATGCCACAAGTGCAGACTTTATAAATAAACACTGACTTATGTGCCCCCACCCCATGATGGGGAACCTCACCCAGAAAGAAGCCTGACCATTCTACTCTGTCCCCTGCCAACTCAATACAAACACATCTCATTCTATGTAATGGACTCAATTTTGAGAATTCAAAATTGACTCAATCCCACTACCTGCCTTGAGTTTTCTCGGTTATTAGCAAGATAAGGCTTGCCCATATCTAACCATAATTGAAACCAGACTACATTCCAGAAATAGATTGCTATGAATTTTAGAAAGAGAGAAATCCCATTTTCTTCGGGATGATCAATAAAAACTTTATGGAAGAAGTCGGATTTAACCAGGTCTTGAAGGATGAGAAAGAATTACACATTAGAGTGCTAATTCTGTTAACAAAGAAGTTGTGTTCAGGCAGCATTTTTATGTGGTCATAAATTATACCACCAAACAAAGAATAATGCCAGCACATAGATTAATTCCAGGATGCAGGGAGAGTCAGACAATGAGGTTAGGGGCTGGGCACAGGCAAGAGTCATTAACAACAACCAATTCATGTCAGATATACTGAATAAGTTTGAGTATACACCTCACAGTGTTTGGGATGAAAAAAAAAAATAAGGTGATGAGAGGAGACGGAATGCATGCAGTAGAAAAATCTCCAAGGATAGCCAGCAGCAACTCCTTTCTCCCTACATGCTGAGTAGATGAAATCAGTGTCTCCTCCCCTGAATCTGGGCTGGCTTGGAACTTTCTTTGACCGGAACAACACTGCAGAAATGCTGCTGTGCCCTTTGGGAACCCAGATGTTATGAGTCCTGGAAGCTCCTACTTTCACTGTGATGGATCTCAGTAGATAGCTGTGAGGAAGTCCAGGACATCCTGCAGAGAAAGGATGCATGGAGAGGCCTAGGATGAGGGGACATCACATGGAAGGAGAGGCCACTTGAAGGAGAACTGAGACACCCCAAGAGATGTAGTGCCAAGATCCCAGACATATCCATCCCAAATTTATTTACAACTTTCTTTTTCTTTTTGAAACAAAGGACAAGTGAATGCCTCACTGGAGAATGAATTTCAAACATTTTTTATCACTCCCTATATGCCTGAAAAAGTGTTGAGGGTGTGTCAAAGAGTGTGTGATAAGGTTCTTTTGGAAACCAAAAATAGTATATCTTATTTATGATTCAATACTTGGTTTGAATCAACTCTTAGAGAAACTGTTCTGACTTCCACACTACCCATTAGGGTGTGTTAGGATCCCCCTACCCTATTTATATTTCCAAGATATCTGAATATATTCCTCTATCACATTTTAATCTGTTTCTTAGCTTATTGAGTTTAGTTAAGACTAAACTCTACTATGCACAGGGAACAATAACTTTTATCTTCACTACATAACAGATGGGTACTAAAGAATTATAATCACTCTAAAATATGATTAAGTACTATGATAAAAAAATGTCTGGAATACAGTACTTGATTGATTGATGAATGGATAAATGGGTGGATGGACAGAATGATTAAATGCTCTGAGAGCACCGTGGAGACTGAAAATGCATTCTCCCAATCTCCTTAAGTTGCAGCTAATTAATCAAGAACAGTATTGAATTGTTTATCACTATGAATGAGGGGAAGCTATTGGGAGGCATGAGCGCAGGAATAAAAGGGGGTTTGACCAAAAGCAAACTCCAGGTCTCAGATTTCTTTTCTGCTGCAGAGAATAACTAGATTATGAGATGAGATGCTCATCAATGTAGGTTTCTAAGAACACAAGATAAGGCAACCGTGGACAGAGCAAGCATATGAGGTGGTGAATTAAAGGTGGTAAGACAGGAGAGTAGATAAGCCCCTTGAAGGTCATGATCAGAGCCTCTACATTTTATCCTAGATGCAATGTAGTCTTTGGAAGGTTTTAGGAGAGTAATCTGATAAGATTTTCAATTGTCAATGTAATCTTTTACTAACTCAAAGGAGGCTTAGGAGAGGAAGAGAATTTCCAATGTGACTCTACACTTCTCAGTAGGATATCCTGGGCAAGTAAATGCCAGCACTAATTATAATGGCTAACGACTGTTTTCTAGACCAGGGACAGACTGGCTCTTAGATAATCTGTTAATTAAGTTATCCATTTATGGAAACAGGCTATTCTATTTTTTAAAATCCCTGAGAAATGTTAGCGGGTGCCTTTATAGATCTGGCAGATTTCCAAGTATGTATTTATGATATTTGTAAAGACCTCAATACCCAATGTGGAACTGAATTAAATCAGAACTCATCTAAAATAGGCTTGAGGTAGCCCAACAATTCAGAAGGTTTGCCACAAGCAGTGGCCCTGTTGACTTCTATTGTCTTATACTAGTACCAGTGATTTTCAACATGTGCCATAACTATTTTTAAAACTTGAAACACCTGACTATTTTGTCAGGGGCACTGACCTCTTTTTTTCTTAGATTGTCAAGTAAAAAATGATAACAGCCAACACAACAATAGCTGCCCAGTGTGAATAAATCAAAATTATACTCATTATTTTTGTATAAGTATAATTTAGCAAAAAATATATTTTTGGTATGCTGCAGACTTTAGTAATTAGTTTAAATGTGCCATGAGATTAAAAAGGCTGAAAACCGCTGCCTTATACAATTGTGAAGAACACAGTGAAAGCTGTCACGAGCTAACGAGGAATCTGAATTCATATTCTCTCTTAGACTTAAAAAGGCTGACATATAAACAAGTCAAAGAAATTAACTTCAGGCAATAGGGGGATGAATCTGATTCATTTTGCTGTTGTCGGTAGATCATGGCACCAGAACACCGGGTATCTGTGAGATGAGGCGCCGTCTCGGAGCTCCCACAGACAAGCATTCCCATTAAAACCGCCTCTTCTCTACATGCCAGTAATTGGCCCTGAGCTGACAGCCTCAAAATAGGCCAAGATGTGGGCACTAAATGAAGTGGACTGACATGAGACATATTTCGTCCAGATCCAGGTGGAGACTCCCTCCCACAGCCACGGAGGAAGCTAGGGCTGTGCTCTGGTTCATATCATTCCTGCCTTTTGAAAGTTGAGCTATATGTCTCTCTCCCTGGTCAGCAAATGTCCAGCTCTGTGGCTGTTAGAAATGAGAAAGTAGACTCTCCTGAAGGACACGAGTGGGGCCTCTTCCCAGCACAGAGAGTGCAGTTTCTAAGCTTTCACCCGAGGCTCAGTCTGTGCTTTCTGGGATCTCACTCCCACCAGAGCAGGGGCAGAGCTGCCCAGGTGGGTGTGTGGCCCCTTCCATGCCCATCTGCTGGCTGCATGTCTGCTGCTTGAAACACAGGGTTGTGCATGTGACCACCTGGGCCTGAAAAGCAGATCTGGCTCAAGGCTGGAAACACTGGACTGACTGCGGGGCAAGAGGTCACCTTTCTTTGGAGGCGGAGTTTTTCCTGGCTCATCCTCATTAAAGAAAGGGAGAACTGCATTCTACACTTACAGGTGTTTTATTCCTTTTAAATTCTCAGTAAAACATTTCTAATCCGGCCTCTTTGTCTCTAATAACTAGAGCAACGTGACTTATAGTACTTTCTCTCTAAAGCCATTTTAAGAATCCAATTTTCACAACCTCAGGTCTTCCTCTTATTATTATTCCAGGAGTACTGCTTATTTTTTCTTTTTATTACATTTTCATTTCAATTATTTAAGCTACTTATTATTATTACTACTCCTATTATTATTGCTGCTGCTTTCAAGATAGTTACTTCTTTTTATCTGAAGTAAATCATGGTTTTGAGAGGTGAATAGTAATTTATAGATGCTCATTTAAAAGGGCAGTTAAACTTCATAGAGGTTGCCAAGGTCTGTACACCTATTTAACATCCAAACACATTAAGGCTTATAAAATACAATTGTATATACTATCTAATAAAATAATAATATGCAAACTGACCATCACTCTAATACAAGATGGCTGCCCCCATGTGGTCAAAGATGGCTGCCCCCATGTGGACACAAGATGGCCACCTCAAGATGGCCAGCAGGGGAGGGCAGTTGAGAGGGACCAGGCCTGCAAAGGAGGGCAGTTGGGGGCAATCAAGCCTGCAAGGGAGAGCAGTTAGGGGTGACCAGGCCAGCAGAGGAGGGAGGTTGGGGGCGATCAGGCCTGCAGGGAAGGGCAGTTGGGGGGGACCCAGGCCTGCAGAGGAGGGCGGTTGTGGGGGGACCAGGTCTGCAGGGGAGGGCAGTTAGGGATGACCAGGCCTGTAGGGGAGGACAGTTAGGGGCAATCATGCTGGCAGGGGAGTGGCTAGGGGGTGATCATGCTGGCAGGCAGAATTGGTTAGGGGCAATCAGGAAAGTAGTCAGGTGAGTAGCTGGAAGCCAGCAGTCCTGGATTGTGAGAGGGCAGTCGGACATCCCTTGAGGTATCCCAGATTGGGGAGGATGAAGTCTGGGCTGAGGGACACCACCGCCCCCCCCCATGCCCAAATTTCATGCACTGTGCCTCTAGTTAATATATATTAATGAGATATAATAAAATGGTAATATATAAATTGACCAAATGGCAGAATGACCAGTTGCTATGACATGCATTGACCACCAGGGGGCAGACGCTCAATGCAGGGGCTGCTCCCTGGTGTTCTGTGAGCTTCCACAGGGGAGAGCTGCTCAACCACAAACCAGGCTGATGGCTGGTGAGCATAACAGCCCACCCCCATGACAGTGCTAAGGATGTCCAACTATGGCTTAGGCCCACTTTCCAGGGATGGGGCCTAAGCCATCGGTGGGACATCCCCCGAGGGCTCCTGGACTGCGAAAGGGCAGACTGAAGGACACCTCCCTCCCCCACTCAGTTCATGAATGCCATGCACTGGGCCTCTAGTATAACAATAACAAGAGAATATTTTATCTGTATATTTGAGAACTCTTTATATACAAATCTTATTTCTTCAAATCCAGAATTCTTCTTTGAAGATTATATTAAGCAAAACACATGTCCTGGTCTCTGTTTATCTTGTTTTGTTCTCCAACATTTGCTCTGAAGACCCATGCTGGGTCCAAAGCTTTTAAAGATCTTTTTTTGGTTGCCGAAGCAAAGCTGTCTCTTCCATATGCTGTGGAACTCGGTGAGTGGAGGTGTGACTCTGATGTACGAAGGCTCATTGTAACACGCACGGGGACACTGAGACATCCAAATGAGGCATGTCCTTCAAAGGAATCTCAGCGGGAACTTAGGCATTTTTTTTTCCCCAGTGAAGCTGCCTTTGCTTAAAATGCTTTGCTGTGATTTTCTTTTTAAGGTGCCTTAACTTTACAGTTCTAATTTTATGCTTCACAGTGTGTGGCTCAAAAAAAGGGGGGAAAAAAATCTCATTTCATACTTGCACCAGAGTTTTAGTCTATAATGATAGTCCTTATCCGGATTGGCCACCTTATTGAGCCAACTTTGACACAAATGACTTTGGGAGGGTTCCCAAAAATCAAATCTTCCCTCGACTATTAATGTTTTACTCTAGCACACAGCATACAGAAAGTCTTTGATGACAGCATGATGGAAATATACACTTGGGGAGATAGTCAAAGTTAGGTGCTATTGGCTCCAAAAATAGAGTTTGACAATTGTCACAAGCAAGGGCACTAAGGCCTCATTGTCTTAAGCTTTTTATCTAATTTAATTTTGACACATGTTAGACATTTATAGTGTAAAGAATTTATGTATTCTATTTATTTTCTCCCTGGCCTCAAGTGCTCATGGCAAAGGCCTGCTAATTATTTTCTCTTATTGCATACATCATATAGTGTCTCTGCTTACTGCAAAGATCAGGCTGGAGAGAGGCAAACAGTATTCTGCCTCCATTATAATACTGAGTGGTTAAAAGTCATTATAATCTGACCCCACGCTCCTTTCTCAGCTGATTTTCTTCCTCAATGACCTATCTACCTGAAGTTACCATCTTTGAACCATAGAGGTTTATCCATAGCTTCTTGAACACAGCCTGTGGTCCCAGGCATCTGCGTCTTGACTCGGGATCTTCCCTTTGCTTGGAATTCTTTCCCTCGTGTCTAATAACAACATTTTCCCCAAATTCCAAATTAGTTTCATTTATTTAATAAAGTCTTCCTGAACTTACTCAGCAGGAAATTTTACTCCTTTTATTTTTTTCTATAGTACTTTGTAGCTAAAACTACAAGAACGTTTCTTCCATGTATTATATTTACTTGATATATCACAGTGGAGAAAAAGAGCCTATAGTCACTTTAGCACTGGGACCATTTCTTCTTCACAGTACTCATCCATTACCTAGCTCAGCTCCACTGCATGATCAAGATTAGGAGTTACTAAGTGATTGCCTATCAGATTGTTGATGTTACCTAAAACTAAGATACCATCCCTCTCCCCCTCCTGTGTTCTTCATTAATAAGAAAACCCCTGCCTTTTATTCTAGAACTAGAGGCCCGGTGCATAAAATCCATGTATAGGTAGGGTCCCTAGGCGTGGCCCGCATTCAGGGATGATCTGTGGGACAACCGGCAGGGCAATCAAGGAGCCTCTGCTGGCACCTGCCTTGGCTGGTATGGCACTGCCAGCTTGCCAGTCCTGCCCACTGCTGTCAGTCACCTCCTTCTGTGGGAAGCAACCAGGGGGTGATCAGGGGTGGTGTCACCTGCTCACTGGCTGGCCCTGCCCCCTAATCACCCCACTGCCACTGCTAGTTGCCTTCCCCTGCAGTGCGACTGGTGGGGCAATCAGGGGGTGGGGGGGCTCCGTTGGCACCTGCCTTGGCTGGCCTGGGGCCTGCAGGCTGGGGGCAGCTCCTGCATTGAGCATCTGCCCTCTGGTGGTCAGCGTGCATCATAGCAACCAGTCATTCTGCAGTTCGGTCAATTTGCATATTAGGCTTTTATTATATAGGATTTTCACCAATTAAATAAGAAATTCTGTCAGCACATCCTGGGAAGTAAATACCCATTGTTCTTTCCTTCCTTTCATTTACTTTTCCCTGAATAAAAGAAGCTTAGATTATTGGTAAGATAAGAGCAAAAATAATCTTCTTGTTCCTCTTCTTGTTAGTCTTGGATTTGTCCCTCTTTTTTTCTGCTGCCTGGCACATAAATTTGAGAGAAGAGCTGAAGATTCACATAAACTATTTTTGCATGTGGTTAGCAGATGATAAAGGGCAAAATTCAACAAGCTTACCATCTTTCATTTTGCTTGCCTTCCACTAAGTTAAGCTAAATGTGGAGACAGACAAGTGGAAAACACTACTTGACATTACCAGGAACTCTGTAAATTGGGCAATCCAGTGGATATTCTTGATTATA
This sequence comes from Vespertilio murinus, assembly GCA_963924515.1. Lineage (NCBI taxonomy): Eukaryota > Metazoa > Chordata > Mammalia > Chiroptera > Vespertilionidae > Vespertilio > Vespertilio murinus. The sequence goes on from OZ004712.1 coordinate 43,643,089, forward strand.
ACTCAGTATTCATTTTCTGCTTTCCCTTTTCCTCCCAAACCCCATTCTTCCCAACCACCTAAAGAAAAGTTGGCTTTATTCCCAGTTCCAGAATATTCTGATTTGCCTACGCCAATTATAGGAACCCCATTATCCTTGCCAGTATTTAGAAATGTGCATGTGACTTAATTCTGGCCAATGAGATGTGAGATAGAGTCAGCAGGGCTTTTATGAAAAAGCTTCTTGGAACTATCTCTCAGTTAATTGGCACACATAAGAGAAAATTATGTAATTATATTGCTGAAATGTTCACATTCCTTTTGCCAAACCCACCCATATTTGTGCCATTGGCCTTATAAAAATCTCTTGTAAAAATTAAGTGCTTTGTTCACTTCAATCTACTTGGCAGGTAATATTTTCTTAAGAAACCTGCTATCCATTATCTGTATGTTCTACTAATGTACAATTAGTTTAATATATGTTTTTTATGTAGAAAGAGAAGTTACAGTTATATTTCTTGACCAGTTGCTGAAATCTCACAAAAATAACTTATACTAGAGTACTGACATAATGCTATTTGAAAGGTAATTATAAGCACTCAAGACTTAAATAACATCTTTGTGCTATTACAGTATTATTAATCTTGGATTAAAGTTTCTAATCTATTTGGTTTAATGTTAACATTTTGATGAGTTTTCCTACTATCTGAAAATGAAAGTAGGACACAGGATCTAGTCGTCACACTCCAAATAGCTTCCTCTTCACTTTTATAAACTTACGTTAGGACATCAGCCAAAGGCTATTTTTCAGAGCCCTGTCCTGCTAGATGCTCAATGAAAAAATATTTGAGAATTACAGTATATAATATTCCTGCACAGAAAATGAATCCTCTCAGAGATTCATTAAGGCCCTCTTCAGACTTCTGATAACTCCTAAAATAATAAAGCCTGCTCAACTTTATTATAGTCAATGTTTCCTAAACTTATTTTGACAAAATAGTTATTAAAATCCTATGTAAATAGTACTCTGTGGAAGATACTTTAGGAAATTCTGGTTGCCGAGTAGCTTAAAAAGAGAAATGTTACCCTTCCAAATATATTGCTTGACTGAGTAATGTGTTAAATCAAATATGACCTATTGTTAAATACCCTTGTCATTGGTGGTCCATAAGAACACATTTGATTGGCTGTAAGGGAATCTGAAATGCACAGTGTTAAACTGAACAAGTCATCATAAAACAGGAAGCTAAATTAAGAAGCTGTTCCAAAGAAGGACTAAAACCATACTATATAATAAAATCCTAATATGCAAATCAACTGAATGGTGGACTCACCAATCACTATGACGCACACTGACCACCAGGGGGCAGGTGCTCAAAGCAGGAGCTGCTGCTCCCTGATGGTCAGTGTGCTCCCACAGGAGGAGCACCGCCCAGCTAGAAGCCATGCTCATAGCTGGCAAATGCACCGGTGATGGCAGGGGATTCTCTTGCCTCCCCTGCAGGCGGGTGGTAAGGAGCGAGAGGTCCCAGACTGCGAGAGGGATGTCCACCTGTGGGAAGTGGGCCTAAGCTGGTAGGCAGACTTCCCCTGAGGGGTCCCGGACTGCGAGGGGGAGCAGGCTTGGCTGAGGGCCCAACCCCCAACCCCCAGTGCACAAAATTTTATGCACCGGGCCTCTAGATCAATATAATATAAAAGCATGACTAAATATAGGCGTTTCGTTGAGATAATTTATTCCAAATTAATTACTGGGATGAAATCAAGGGGAGCCTATGTTCTTCCAACTAGAATTGTAAACAGCAGGATCTGATTTGCAACTTAATAGCAAGTAACAACAGAGCATCAGGGTGGGATTAAGTGAGAGCTAGTTGAGTGGGACTGACACTCAGCAGATAAGCCTGGAAAGAGGAATTTCAAGATATTTCTGGGGTCTTTAATCCATTCAATTACTGAAACTATCTCCAGGATTTTGATCATTAACTAATTAGAACATTCAGTGGTCTAAGATCCACTCTTTATTAATGGTAGTAAAATAATGAATGAGACTCAGAAACAGAAGTCATAAAAGTCTGCGTCCTTACATGAAACAGCTGGGCTGGAAACATTTTTAAAGATGTTAACGAAATATGCTGCAGGAGGGCACCAGCACGGAGCTTTTACAGACTAATCACCTTGGCTGCAGTCACGCCATGAATCCCCTTCAGCGCCTCTGTGCCTGCTCACCCAGCTGTGCTGTTATAGAGAAGCTTGCTTGCTTTTTCTGCCATCTGTGGTTTTATGGATTTTCGATTGTTGGTTATCTACATGAGGGTTTTCCTCGTTATGGATCACTCACAAAACATTTTTTTTTTGAGCAGCCTCCTGCTGTAGCCAACGTACTTTGTAGCCATGTCTTCTAGCACTTCTTAGCCAGTGCTGTCCAGTATAGGTGTATCCATAGAGACAGAAAGTGGATCAGTGTTTGATTAGTGCTGGGGAGTTGGGGAAACAAGCCTGGGGTCCTTTTTGGGTTGATGAAAATGTTCTAAAATTGACTCTGATGATGACTGTACAACTATGAACATATTAAAACCATTAAGTGATATGATTTAAATTGGTGCACTGTATACCATGCAAGTTATTTCTTAAAAAGTCATAAAAAAGAAATCTAGTCTTTAATACAACCTGGAAATGCTAAAGAATGTACTACCACATATAAAGGGAAAACTGTGAGCAGCACAGGCAGGTAATGGGCACAGAGAATTGACCTTAATTCCTGTAGAATGTAGAGCAAAGAATCCTTTTAATTAGGGGATATCCTCAGTGGAAGAAAACAAACCGACACACAGCTTGGAACAACAAGGTTCAGGTCTGTGGTCTATGGTCCAAGCTCTCTGAGTCTGGGTGGGTGCCAAGCAGTGATAGGAAAGAGAATGCTGAATGAGGAAATAATAGCCATGCCACATTTTCTGCAGCCAGAGGATCCACGTGGCTGACGAGAATGTGTATGACACCTGTTTCTGACATTACCTCTTTTTCTGCCAATTGAAAAGCAGTAAGAGCTCTAGGACTATACACATAACTGGCACTGCACAGTTCACATGGCCAGCTGGAGCAGAGTCAGTACCCCGGGCAGAGACGCACATGCATGAGGACACTGAAGACTTCAGGAAGAACTGCAGTGTGTTGTCCTGAATTGTGACCCAATCCCTTCCCCACACCTGCCTCCTGCAAAGAGCTGGAGCAGGAAGAGTTCCCTGTCCAGTGATGAGTAATACCAAAAAGGAAGAGCATAAGATGTATTCAAGTATGCTGACTAAATTTTTGAAAAGTGCAGAGAACAGAAGGAGAAACACATGTCAGATAAGAACCACCACGCAGCCAATAAAAAGTCTGACCATAGCCCTCTAAGTGACTTATGTCTATAGAAAGTATAAACATTCAGTGAATGCTTACAGAAATTGATAAAAAAATGAAGATGTGGTAGTGAATTTATTGAACAATAATAGCAAAACAAATGTGTGACTATAAACTCACAAAAAAAGGGGAAAAAATCTGGCTGGCCTTAATTCTCTTAGTTGTAATAAAGAGTACCTGGAAACTATAAAAAAAATCCTCAAGGAAAGGAGGTAGGATCAGTCATTGTCATACTGAGAACAAACAGCTATGTAGGTATCAGTATATATTTCCCAACCAACAAGACCTCTGGGAATGTAATACTCATGAGCATTTGTTCAAAAACAAAACAACAAATAAACTTCTATAAACCAAGAAATAGATAAGATAGCTGTGGCAAAAGAAAGAGTAGGATAAACTGAATCTGCAAACTGTATAATTATATGTAAATAATTGTGAGACTCAAGTTATAGAATACAATGTAAATAACAATTATAACACTACAGAAATAATAATATTTGAGGGATAGAGTGGAGTTGAGAAAATAGGAGGTAACACAATAAATTAGATCTTCTTATATCATAAAATTGAATCAACTGGTAATGTTTAGAGCAAATCACATTATAATAGAATAAGTATGTTATCACTCTTTATTCAACAATTATTTATTGGACTCTACTCTTACATGTAAGTACAAAGGATACAGTAGTGAGCAAAGCCAAACTCCTCCTGCCTATGTCCTGGTAGTAAAGACAGAAAATAAACAGACAAATTCACAGTAGGCAAGACATGAAAACAACTGAAGTGCCTTTGATAGATGATTTGATAAAGAAAATGCAATGTGTGTGTGTGTGCGTGTGCGTGTGTGTGTGTGTGTGTGTGTGTATTCACAATACTACTCAGCCATAAGAAAAGAGGAAAAATACTTCCATTTGTGACAACATAGATGGATTTTAAGAATATCACGGTTAAGTGAAATAAGTTTGACAGAAAAATTAAGCACCATATCATTTCACTCATCTATATATATAAAAGCCTAATATGCTATATCTGAGCAGTCACTATCATGTTCACTGACCACCAGGGGACAGATGCTCCAACCACTAGGTTAGCTTGCTGTTGGGGGCTAGCCAATCAGGACTGGGTGAGGCGGGGTCAGACACACCTCAGAGCCCTTCTGCAGTCTCTCCCCAGACACTGGCCCCTATGGAGACTAGGCAAGATGGCCCTGTTCGGCCCCAATTGCCGGCCAGGCTGAGGGACCCCACCTGTGCAGGAATTTCATGCACTGGGCCTCTAGTGTGTGATATAAAATTGAAAGCAACAAATGAACAAACAAACAAAGAAAAACTCGTAGGCAAAGACAACAGTATGGTGGTTACCAGAGGGAAGGGGCTCAGGGCGATTGTAAAGGGTAAATGGATTAAAGAACCCAGAAATATTTTGAAATTCCTTTGTCAAATATATGGTGACAGAAGATGATTTGACTTTGGGTGGTGGGCACACAATATAATATGCAAATGATGTATCATAGAAATAAGGGAGAATATATCCTCACAGCGATTTTTAAGATGAAGGAAAGAGATTAGTGTAGGAGGGAGTTCCAGGGCAGACTATGAGCTATTTTATATAGGGTGGTTGAGGAAGGCTTCTCTGAACAGGTGACAGATAGGCAGGAAATGATGAAGAGACTTGGTAATTAAAGAGTTGGACGACTGACACTGCAGCTGAGGTAAGGGCTTGGAGCTATAGGTTGATTCACACGTGTAGCTGAAGAAGTGGGCAAAGCAAAGTAAACCATGGGCAGCGAGGTAGACAAGACTGGGTTACACAAGGGCTTACAGATCATGTGAGGAGTCAGGGTTTTCTTCTGAGGTTATGGAAAGCTACCAGATAATTATGAACAGAGGAGTGATTCTATTTGTATTTTAGAATAAAAAATACCTTCTGTGTCATCAGAAGGAAGGCCAGCTTGGACACAGAAGGACTTGACAAGATGTGACTATGCTGGAGGAAGTGAGAGGCGATAGTGGTTTGGAACATGGTGAGAAGTTACATTTAGGATGGATCATAAAGTTGGCAATGGCAGGACCTTACTTTTAACTTTAAAATATGTCCTATTGGATGGCTTATGAGGGTTACCATGAGATGTGGGGGCAGGGAGGAAGGGAAGATGCTTTAGGTTGTTTGCAGCCGTATCTGGGTGCATGGTGGCTCCTTCCACCAAAATGGCCAAGGCTGGAGCAGGCCAAGTCAGGCCAATATGCCAATACTGAGAGGAGTGTTAGACGGTGGAAGGGAGATGTGGCTATCGAGTTCTCTGTAGAAGTCTGCAGCTCAGGGAAAAGGGAGGTGCAGGAGATATGCATTTGGCATTAGCATAGAGGTTAAAGCCCTGGAACTGAAGAAATCATCTATGATGCAATTCCCAGTGAAGATTTTCACATCATCAATTTTAACAGCAGAGAGCATATGCATCAAAAAAGCAAGGTGTAGCCGAAACCGGTTTGGCTCAGTGGTAGAGCTTTGGTCTGCGGACTGAAGGGTCCCAGGTTCGATTCCGGTCAAGGGCATGTACCTTGGTTGCGGGCACATCCCCGGTAGGGGGTGTGCAAGAGGCAGCTGGTCAATGTTTCTCTCTCATCGACGTTTCTAGCTCTCTATCGCTCTCTCTTCCTCTCTGTAAAATATCAATAAAATATATTTTTTTTAAAAGCAAGGTCTAGGTGCAGGAACTTAGTCAAGTCTCTCAACTTCTCTAAACATTTCTTAGATTACCTGGCAAATAAGTGGTAAGTATATCTAAAATACTTCCACAGCCTGCAAGGGCCCTATTGTAAGGATATAATTTTATAGAAGGTGAAATCAGATGTTATATTTCCTACAAAAGATTGCCTATTTTCTTTAGGAGAATGCAAAAATTGACTAGGGCAATTTAGTTTTAATCAAAGTACATAGTTGACAGGTGTTTGCAATTCTAGAGTTAGTTGTGGGTTTCTTAAATATGCAACAAACTAAGCAACCCAAGAGATTGCAGGTAACCAGAGAGACAGTTGTTTCTGTTGCCATTCCTGGTAGCAAAGTTTTATGACAATGCAATGCATCCTGTTCAGAATGTAAGCTCAACCATACAAAATTTATCTGCCTTGCAATGTAAATGCAGTCCTTCAGGAATTACAGACAGAATGTACTTTCATAAGTTGAGAAAAGTAAGTCTGCATTTCAGCTCATCCTGAATCATTTTTGGTTGGAGAAGTACCAAGAATTTCCACCTTTGCTTAAGCAACTTATACCTTTTGCATATTCATTATGTTATATGCATTAAATGTTATTTTAAAATCTAATTTCTCTAATAAAGTGATTACTAATTCTCATTATTGCCTAATGTGGTTGGCTAATTATAAAGTGAAAAAGGTCTTACTAATGGGATGTTAATAGCCAGCTTTCTTGCAGTGTTTTGTGTGTTTGTGTGTGTGTGAAAAATCTACCATTTTACAAGCTTATTTTCCAAACATCTTCAAAAATTACCATCTCATACTCCCATTTCCCTTAACTACTCCAAACAGGTATATATTGTTGCTTTTTGTTAAAGTAAAGCTCTAGGCTCTACGTAGGCACATGATACAAAAATAGCTAAAATAATAATTCAAACCATTGATTATTTTTATAATTTGGTGTGAAGTGACTATTTTGGAATTTCTTTGCACAGATTTAATATTTAAACTTGAGTGTGTGTCACCCCACCATTTATTATTTTTTAATGTACAGAATCCTAGCCACAAAACTGAAAATTCTGTGGATATTTCCTATGACCTACACCTGCTGCATCTGAGCCACCAGGTCACACTTTTACTCCTGGGACCACTATCATCCCCACTGAGGATGAAAAATTCTCCAGCTACCTGCAGTACCGGAGCTAATGTCTAAAAGCTTCTCAATCCTAATTGCACCAGGTAACACCTAAGAGAAAACTCCCCACCCTCAGGCTTCCATTCTCTGCTAAATCATCCTATATAATAAAACCCTATTATGCAAATTGACCAAATGGCCAAATAACCAGTCACTAGGATGCTCACTGACTACTAAGGGGCAGATGCTCAACACAGGAGCTGCCCCTGGTGTCAGTGCTCTTCCACAAGCTGGCTCATGGCTAGTGAGTGCAGCGGCTTCTCCTGCAACCACTGCAGGTGGGTGGTAAGGAGCGAGGAGTCATGGACTGTGAGAGGGACGTTCAACTGCTGGCAGACTGCAAGAGGGCATAGGCTCTGCTGAGGGACACCCACCCCATGCACAAAATTTCATGCACCAGGTCTCTAGTCACCCTTATAATCTGGTCTATTCTTCCATCTCTGAACCCAATGACCCTTGAAACCCTTCTACTATGCTGTCTGAAACCCTTAACACTCTCTATCACCCCCCCCCAACACTTCCTTCCAGCTCTGTGCCCTAGCTCTACTCCATAGGCAGATGCATCCGGCAAACTTCTCACAGGATGGCTGCTTCTCTCCGGTCCTGGTGATCTGGGGTTGTTGGTGGGACTGAAGTCTGACTTTCCATTGCCATATTCTTACTCCTGGATTCCTTGTATTATGCTCAATGTCATCTTCCATATCACTCTCTTTGTTTTCTCCTTACTGTCTCCCTGAACTGTCCCACCTCCTCCTCACTGATTCAAGTTTCTGGGCCTGGTTTGCATCCTAGAGTATGCAGATTGCTCATCTAAGAATATGTTGCTAATGATTTCTCCCCTTGCTTCCTGTTCACTTCAGCTGGTTAACCCATCTGACTTCTTTTCATCTCTACCACATCACATTGTCATTGCAAGCATCTTTGGCTCTGATCACAGCCTCCTGGTTTCTGGTTTGGAGGATGCCATGTAACTCCATGTCTGAGTTTACTGGGTTTACTGCTATTTCTCATCTCATCTAACCTCTCAGCAACATTTGGCTCCTTCCTTCCTGAGTCATCTTTATCTCTTGGCTTCACTCTAGCTTCCTTTGGCTATTTTTTCTATTCAAATATCATCTCCTGTTTAGGAATGTCTCAAAGATAATTTTAGGAACTCTTATCACTCTATTTTCTCTCTCTAGGACAACAATATACACATTCTGTCAGCTGTACACATTTGACCCAGAATGTGTACATCTTGCCGAAACTTGCTTCTGAGACTCAGATGGAAGTGCCACAATTATCTACTTACTATCTGCATCATGGAATCTCAAAGTCATCTTAAACTCAACATTTCTAAACACAGAATCATGGTTTTCCCTCAAAAAGATGGTCCTCTTTCAGTATTCTTACTCTTGTTTTTGTACACAAGAAATGAGGACTCACTCCCAATGATTAGTTAATCCTTGACTCCCATACCCATTCAGTAACAGTATCTGTTCATTTGGCCTACCAATATCTATTGAAAGTGAGGGCTTCTATCAGAAGACATCATCACCAATAGAGTATGAGCCATAGTCATTTCTCAGCTGCACTTTTGCAACAGTCTGCCAATCATTCAAGCCTGGTTTGAATTGGTTCTCAACACTGCTGCTGGCACAATCTTTTTCAAATACAAATCCCATTATGCCTCATGTCTACTGGAAATTCTTCAATGGTTTCCCATACTCTAAAAATAAAGATACCTTTATATTTCCATAACTTAATACTAATTACATGATCCCACAAATTCCTACTTTCCTAAAAATATAATCCTATATAATAAAGAGGGAATATGCTAATTGACCCCAATGCTGTCACAAAGATGGTGGTGCCCACAACCAATAAAAAGGGAATATGCTAATTGACTGCTATGTTCTCAAAGATGATGGTGTCCACAGCCACAAGATGGTAGCACCCAGTCCCCTCAGCCCCGCCGAGGCAGCAGGTGTGTGGCAGGGCCAGGCCCATCCCCAGGTGGGCATAGCCACTCCACTTGCCTGCCTCCAGGGTCCCCCAATCCCATCAGCCCTTAGCCACCCAGGGCCAGCCCAAGGCACTGGCAAGCCTCAGGTGTTGGCTGCCCAGCCAACCAGGGCTGGCCTAAGGCTCAGGTAACCAGGGCCGGCTGAGGCTTGCACAGAAGCAGAGTTGTGATGGGGCGTCACCTTCCACTGATTGCCAGGTCCCCTCCCGCCCTTGAGGGCTCCCAGACTGTGAGAGGGGACAGGCTGGGCTGAAGGATCCTCCCTTCCAGTGGATGAATTTTCATACACCGGGCCTCTAGAATTGATATAATTTATATTTCCATATTAATTTATAACATTAAGTATTATTTTCTTGATTACAGCCAAAGAGTGTTTAAGTGAAAACCAGCTCTGGTTAGCACATACATAGTTATTATACAACCAGATAGTAGGTACCTGTGTATACAGAAAAGGGAGAGAGGGAGGGAGGGAGGGAGGGAGGGAGAGAGAGAGAGAGAGAGAGAGAGAGAGAGAGAGAGAGAGAGAGAGAGACTAAGACTAAATTGGTGGGTAGGAAAATGGTTATGGTTGGGAGAAAAAGTGATATAAATAGACAGTATATAAATAGAATGCTTTGGCTGCAAGGTCTACTTTCCGAACTTTGGGTTACAGCCTCTTGTTTTGCATTTGCATCTTTTTGACCTTGCAAATATATTTGAATCTAGGAAAGACATTAGAATTCACTGAATCCCAATACTTCATCTTATTTATTTCCAATTTTCTATTAAAACATATTTTCCTTTTGAAATCACACTCATGGTAAAGCCTATACCCTTCCAATGGGCATAGAGTGATACGGAATTAATGTCCTGACCCCAGTTAGAGGCTGTAATTCACAGTCACCCAGCTGTGGATGGAGATTTTATGAGGTATATATAAGGCTGTTTCAACTGTGAGGATTCTAAGGGTCCTCTTTTCCTTGTTATTTAATCTCAAACCTGGTCTGATTCTGGATCCAGTCTTCTGGGAGCTCTTTCAAGCAATTCCTTGGGTTTGGAACTGGAGATGCCAGAAGGGCTGGCTTCAGGGCATTGCCATTATAGGGGATTGCAAAGACAAACAACTTCACTGTCACCAAAGATGCACCCTCCCCAGCATTTTCCAACCCCTGGTCAAGTACTGTTGGACCTGGGCCATGTTCACAGCCTCAGAAAGTCCAATATCCCCTTCTTAAGAGTGAATGAGCTGGACCTCAGAGAAGCTGAGTGACTTGTTTATTGTTACCACAAGCATAAGTGACTGACCTGAGACTTGAGCACAGATTTTGTACTGTGTCCAGTTGTCTATCGACAGCAGTATACTGGTAATAATTCGATTTCATTAAGTAAACTAATTTTTAGCAGTTATAAAGACAATCCAAAAGGCTTCTTGAGTATTATAAAAGTACCCAAAGAAAGAAAATATCAGCACTACCATTTGGAAATATAAAAATATGTATTTTTCATTCTTTTCACCTGGATATATTGGTGAAAGAAACAACTAAGCTAGTGGTCACTGAAACTCAGGGGTCCCTATTGTACTGAGTGTTCTATATCTATTTGGGGAGCAACGGGGACAGAGTTTGACCCAGAAACTGATACTGACTGAGTTCTCTGGACCTCTGTTTCTTTATTTCAAAGCCAGAGAATAAAAACACCTTTCCTCTTCTAGACTATCTTTCATACTCAAAAACAAGAACAAAAAAAATAAAACACACATAGTGGAATATAAGCTCTAAAACCTTCCAGTTAGATTTTGGAATCATATATTCATATTCATATATATATATATATATATATATATATATATATATATATATATGAAGAAGCGCATAGCAAAGCATAAAATAGGCATTTGCAATGTACTGGGACAGGTGAGAGGGTCTCAAATAAAACTGAGGCAAACTCAAACTGAATCTTCACTTGCTGACAGCAGCAATGAAAACATGTTCATGTACTTCATTCATTCATTAATTTATTCATTTATTCATTAATTTTGATCCTAGATACCATTCAATAATTCAAACTAAAACCAGCTGTTAACCTTAAGGACCAGCAGGTAAGAAACTTCATTTCCTGTCCTAACTAGTTTGGCTCAGTGTATAGAGCAGTGGCTTGCTGACCAAAGGGTCCCAGGTTTGATTCTGGTCAAGGGCATGTACCTTGGTTGTGGGCACATTCCCAGTGGGAGGTGTGCAGGAGGCAGCTGATCGACGTTTCTCCCTCATTGATGTTTCTAACTCTCTATCCCTCTCCCTTCCTCTCTGTAAAAAAACAAACAATAAAATATATTAAAAAAACACACAACTTCATTTCCTAAGTAAATTGTATTTGGATATTCAGTGGCTAGGTATAGATTTGCATAGGTTTAAATACTGATTTCAGAAATATTTTCAGAAGAGTAAAAGTTTTTCTTGAAACATGTTAATCTTTTAATAATTCTTATAGCTCTTTAAAATTATGCATGCATATAGATTAATTAATTGTATATAGTGAGGCAGCTGTTGCCAATTCTACCAAGATGACTTGCAAAGGATTTCCATCTTCATTTTTGAAAAATGAGGACCAATATCCAGAGAGGAAAGGCAATTTTGCAGGCTGACATTTTGCTCCTTTGGAAATGTCCAGGTTGCCTCTGAGCCTGTCACTCAGAGCAGCTTCAAGATTAGCTGTCTATATTCTTTCTCATCTCCTGCACTTTCATTTACAAATATTTGATGATAAATAATAGCACATGCCAAAAGACCCCTTGAAAATCATCTGCAGGAATTACACAAGGTATGTGGAGAAACGACTTTGTGGCCTAAGGAAATAGAAAAAAAATCACGACACCTAAACTCACTCTGGGTAAGGGCAATAAATTATGCTTCAAGGACCCCTAAATTTCCTCAAAAGTAAAGTGTGATGCTTTTGTGTCCAATTTTTAAAATTCCCATGAAGGAAAACCAATCGAATAAAATACAATTTTGGTGAACTTCTGATAAGCAGCAAGGAGACAGAAGGTTTAAGGCAGTCACACAGACTTTTCAAAACCTATTACTTTTGATCCTATTAACCAATGTCATCCCAATAAATTTAATTAAAAATACTTTGAATGTATAATGAGAAAAAAACCCCACACCGATTACTCTGTTAAAATATCCACTACTCTGCCAACACGTTCCTAGCTTGCTTTCAACTACATACCTCAACTTCTGAGTCTGGATTCTCAAAGAATGTCATAGAAATTTAAATTACAAGCCTCAGAGTCAGAAAACATGGCTTTATCCAGTCACGTAGCACTTACATGAGTACCTGTCTTCCTACACCTGGGGACTGCTACCAAAGACAAGACTTGAAAAAGTGAAGTTTCATAGTATAAACCATAAACCATCCGCCTATAAGGAGTTATTATTTTTTTTTGCCCTTTTATTCATAGAGAGGAACATTTTTTTCTCCTAGGTTTCTACTTTATTTGTAGATCAACATTTATAAATATACATGGCACACATGAAATTGATGATTGCTCTAAATCGTATGACATTCACACAATATTTATTCATTGTCATCAAAATCTTATATTTGCTTATATTTACTTTCATTCTCCACTCCTTCCTTCACTCCTTCTATGCCCCAAAATACTTAGAGGATGGCCCAGGAGGATGTGCCGTATTGCACCATCAAAACCAGCTTTAGCAGGACACAAAACGGCTCTGGAGAATTACAGTGAGTATAAGTTTACTTTTTTAAACTAAATTTTTCATGCATTAATATCTGGAGGGTGCATCCTCTTTGAAATGGGTTCAGTATTTATAGGGAAAAATCGGTTACATGCTAATTTCATAACTAGAAAAAGAAAATTTTGGTAATTCTCCAACCGGTCTTTTTAAAGCTATGCTGGTGAATGCCTTCTGTTCTGATTCTAAAAGGTGCTGCAACCCACCAATACACAAAGTGTTAGGAAATCGAACTGAGTATCTGATTTGTAATAGGTCGTTGAAGGAAACTAAAAATGCTTGCAAGACTGTATCTCTAAGTTTCTGTAATGAATGTGTGTAACTGGAAACTTCTGCAAATTTCTCCTTTTCCCTTATGGGATATTATGAGGGGACACTATGGCATGTTCCAGGAAGGGCATTCTTGTATGCGTTACAAAAAAATATATAATAGCTCCTTAGATTTCATAATGTATTTATGTCTTGTGGGAACATTTTCAAACCAAAGCTTCCCTCTTATCAGGAGAACTGGGCATCCGTGTGGCGTCATCATTGCATGACCTCTAACCTGTCAAGGATCAATGGGCTGATAATCTCTTCTGTCCCCACATTTTAATTCCACAGATAATAGTCTTGGCTCTTCTACCTGGGCATTAATATCAAATAATTATTCTAGGATTTACATTCTGAGTGGTATGTTTTTTTAATTTTTAATTCCGTTGACCCTAAAACATTCTCTGGGTGACTCAAGTACAAGAAGAAAAGAGAACATGATGATAATAGAGTAAATTTTGTATGAAAAATTTATTTCTTCAACAAAGAATCTATCTTCTCTTCATTCCAAATTGTGGCCACCATAGTAGAAAAATAATATACTGCTACCTGTCTGTGCTTAGAAACCACTGAATAAAGGAATAAACATACATTTTCAGTGGCATAGTAATCAAAAGCTGACAATACAATTTTGAAAACTAAATATGTCATGAGTTTTGGGATAAACTGGGAACTTTAGGCTGAAGCATGACTGAGGTGAAAGTATTCATGCAGTTCCTATTATCTTTAAAATTTCTTAAAATACCTAATATCATTAAATGGTGAAAGATCTGTGGAAGAGCAAATTAGAACAGGGAAGAATAAAATAAAGGGGTAGAAAGAAAGAAAAGATATATGTGTATGTCTAAATAAGCTCTATTATAGGGATGGGATTAGATCCACAAACATTTGAAAGAAACATTGGGATGAAAATGTATTATCTAAAACACTGAGGGATGCACTAACAAAAAACTGTAGGAGGTAAAATACATCGTCAATGTATATTACTGTTGTGAGAAAAAGACTGGTCACATGCACAAGTTTATATGCATATGTGCCTACACCCCTCCCCCCCAACCACCACCACTTAATGTTAAGTAATGAAAAACCTTTTTTTAATGTAAACTAGAGGCCCACTGCATGAAATTCATGCACGGAGGAGGGGAGGGGGGTCCTTTCAGTCCAGTTTGCACTCTCTCCAACCTAGGACCCTTTGGGGAATGTCCTACTGCCAGTTTAGGTTCTATTTCGGGGATTGGGCCTAAAACGGCAGTCGGACATCCCTCTCACAATCCTGGACTGCTGGCTCCTAATCAGTCTCCTTCCTGCTTGCCTGGTTGCCCCTAACTGTCACCACCCACAGGCCTGGTCACCCCACACATCCTGCTGTTTAGTTGTTTGGTTGTCCCTCACTATCCCCCCTGCCAGCCTGATCACCCCATGCAGCCTGCTTGTTCAGTTGTTTGATGGTCCCTCACTAACCCTCCTGCTGACTGGGTCGTAGGCAGCCATCTTGTGAGGGTGCGAAGGTCATTTTGCATATCACCTCTTTATTATATAGGATATTAAACTGTAAAGGAAAATATATTAGGACACTGTTAACAATTAATGCCTTCATATAGATCAGGTTATCTGTTTTCTTCCTGTCACTTACAAAATCCTGGAAAAATTATGGAATTCACTGAAATAAGCTGGAAAGGATGAGGCAGCAGCCCATGCGCAAGCCCCCGCCTCAGAGGGCTACCCCAGACAAGGGACACCAGGAGGCTGGCCCCAGAGGCAGAGTTCATGGGAAGCTTGTCCCCAGGATCAGTTTGTTGGGGGCCATTCCTTAGAGATGCCTCTTATGCAAAGGTGAGGGGATTGGCCTCTTTGGGAGTTTATAGCGGTGAACCTTCAAATATTTGCAATTCCAAATGATCCTTTAAATGACTACTTTTCATTTCCAGATAAAGGTCAAGATGACCTTATTTTCTCTCTACTTTAGACATTTCTATTCCAATTTTCAAAAATTTAAGCTCTCCTTTGAGACATATATGAAGGTTTGTATGTTCCAAGTATGATGATTTTTAAACCTTAAAGAAAGTAATTTTTTTTCCTTCTCTTCCTCCATAAATTCCCTAAATTACAGAAAGCAAATATTTATTTTGGTTTCACATGTTATATTCTAATCTACACCAACAACTCATGCGCTGCAACCTTTTGCAGCAAGGATTCAGGATCTGGAGAAGGGGCCACACACAAATGGATATAATAGATAAGAAATATAAATTTAGAAGTTATTGGGGGGAGCCAGGTGGAGACCTGCTCTCTAGTGGAGTGGCTCCCAGAATGTCTGGACCCATAGCTTTGTATTTACTACAATACACTTTTGTCCTTTAGCAAACCAAACAGAGGTATCAATGGTAAGGTTTGGTAAACAGTAAAGGATTATCAAGTTAGGAGATTGCCTTCAGCCACCATTGTCTTGACAAAACAATGGGTGAATAGCTTTTAGAAAGCCCCAAGGTCAATCAGCTTTCTGACAGGACTGCTTGCATTTATTATGCTAACTACTTTTTGGTCTTTGCCCCCAGCACTCATGCATAGTCATTATAAACTAGTACTTAAGAACAGTACAGAATTACTCTTAAGAAGTTAAAAATGTGAAAGAATATCCCTAGGTGGTTTGATAGAGTGTTGGCCTGAGGACTGAAGAGTCCTGGATTCCTTTCTGGTCAAGGCATATGACCTGGTTGTGGGCTTGATCCCCATTAGAGAAAATGTAGGGAGAAGCTGAATAATTACTCTCTCTCATCATTGATGTCTCTCTCTCTCTCTCTCTCTCTCTCTCTCTCTCTCTCTCTCTTCCTTTCTGAAATCAATAAAAATACTAAAAACAATATGAAGGAATCTAATATAAAAGCCAGAATGCTTATCTTTTTTTTTTTTAAGGACATGTATTTTATTCAGGAATGACCTTTCAAATAGAAAAAAAGAATAAAATATTTTTAAAGAGCAAAGAATATTATAAGCATCAATAAAAAAGGAAAACTTAACAGAGTAGAAATAAAATGTCATGAAGAAGACTCATTTAAGAAACAAGAAAGGTGATTTCAAAAGGGGGAAACAACAAGAACAAAGGTGAAACTCCCACTGCTTTAGTGATGACATTAAAAGGAAAAAGTGGTAAGGATAAGTCTGCTGTAACTTATAAGAAAATTTTCAAGCTTTTGGTATCCTACATCATTAACTTTTTAATCTATGGCAGCAATAATTATTTAAATTAGCAATAATTTGAAATATCATCATTAAAGGTATTTCTTCCACTGTTTTTTTTTCTTTCCCCTTCTATTTTAGAGCATTCTTGAACATCTCAGCAATCCAGTGAAAGTTGAGCATCTCAAAGGCTATAACTGATATTTTAAAGAGATCCAGGGCATGAATTCACACACAAGCCCAAGAATATAATTTATCTTAATGCAGAGTTCCTCATTGAGAAACAGGTCAGAACTTAAGCAAATTGTGAAATATTTGAAGTCCCTTTTCTTTCCCCCCCCTTCCATATTCATTTTAGTCATCCAAGATCCTTTTGCTTTTTATCCCTTTCCCCTTTCTAAGATAAGAAACCAGGCATTTGCAGGTGACTTTAACATCCTCATTATCTATAATCTTCTGGACAAAGCCATGATAGCAGGAGCCAAGGCAGAGGCAGTTAGGGAAGATCAGGTTGGCAGGGGAGAGCAGTTAGGGACAATCAGGTTAGTAAGGGAGAGCAGTTTGGGGCAATCAGGCTGGCAGGGGAGAGTGGTTAAAGGAAATCAGACAGGCATGCAGAGTGGTTAGGGGCTATCTGATAGGCAGGCAGGTAAGTGGTTAGGAGCCAGCAGTCCAAGATTGTGAGAAGGATTCCAGATTAAAGAGGGTACAGGCCAGGCTGAGGGACCAGCCCCTTACCCCCCCCCACACACACACACCTTGCATTAATTTTGTGCACCAGGCCTCTAGTTATACATAATGGTCCAGAGCTTTGTATTCATAGAACAGCAGAACCTTTACTTTGAAATGACCTTTTGAGGTCATCTTTCTTAAATTACTTTCCAAACAGAATTTCTCCTGCATATTCCAGGGTGATGACTGGAACATTTCCAGTATTTTTCAATACATTTTAAGACTTTTTTTTTTTTTTTTGAGAGAGAGAGAGAGAGAGAGAGAGAGAGAGAGAGAGAGAGAGAGGGAGAGAAAGGGACGGGGGAGAGAGGCAGGGAGAGAAAAAGTAAGAGAAAGCAAGAGAGCGAGTGAGCGAGAGGAGAGACACATCAATTGGTTGCCTGCCACACACACTCTGACCAGGTTAGGGATTGAAACTGAAACCCAGACACATGCCCATGATCAAGAATCGAACCTGCAACCTTTTGTTATGTGGGTCAATGCTCTAACCATTGAAAAACACTAACCAGGGTTACATTGTAATATTTTTACTAGAAAAATATTTTCCAGGGATAACAACTCTAATTGTTCCTCTGTTGAGTCAAAGACCTACTTCCCTGTAGTGTCTGCACAGAGCATGGCTTTGTACCTAGAATGATACCAAATAAATCTAGTCTCTCGTCTTTATTTTCAGCCCTTCAAAATTCTAAAAACAGATTTATGTTCCCCTAGAAACTTCACAAGCTGCCATTCATCTAAGGTTACCTCTGGAGACTAGTCCATAACACCTTAAATAAAGAATCCAGGCACAGGCAATGAATACCATGAATGTGCTATGATAGATCCTCACACAGAGGGACTAAAATCTCCTTGATTCAAAAGCTTCTCCTGTCTGGATCCCACCTCAGCTGGCTATAGCTTTTTGAGCTGCCGTGTCATGCTTTGATATCAGTGCCTTTCAAAATCATCCAGGAACCAGGGCTCTGAGAAGTAATGGGGCTCTTTTTGGAATATAGTGAAATTCTGAGTAGCATTCATTCTACCTTTTGAACTAGGATCAATTGTACTGGCAGGAAATGTGTCCATATTAAATTTATGCAGTAATCCTCAGCATCTCCCAAAGATATAATTACTTTAGAGAATTATAGTTCAGTGTTTCTCTAGTAATATTATTCCCCCTTCCCCCCCTTTTTAAAATCTTTTTAGAGGGGTAAGAATAATTTATTGACAAAACAAAATTTTGGACAAAAATTAATTAAATACCTGCTCACCCCTTTAAGACACTGTGAAAAAAATCACTGTCATTAATTTAAAAAATATATATATTTTATTGATTTTCCACAGAGAGGAAGGGAAAGGAACAGAGAGCCAGAAATGTAGATGAGAGAGAAACATCGACCAGCTGCCTCCTACACACCCCCTACTGGGAATGTGCCCACAACCAATGTACATGCCCTTGACCGGAATCGAACCTGGGACCCCTCAGTCCGCAGACCGACGCTCTATCCACTGAGACAAACCAGTTTCAGCACCAACATTAATTTTTAATGGCAAAACTTCTGGTACACCTTTGGAAGAACAGAGTTCCATGGGAATGAGGTTTGGGAAGCCTTGTCTTATACTAATTTCATATTAAATAGAGTGGTATAAGAATCAGCACGGTAAGTGGATAAAGCACTGAGCTGCAACTTGGATGTTGAATTTAATTCTGTTCTATACTGATGTTGGGACCTTTAACTTCTCTGGCTTCAGTTATCTGTCAAGAAAGGAAATTAGTTCAGATTATTTTTTTGTTACTCCTCACCGGAAGAGAGGATATTTTTTCCATTGATATTTTTAGAGTGGAAGAAGGAAGGGAGGGAAGTGGGAGAGAGAGAAACATTGATGTGAAAAAGCAACATCAGTCTGTTGTTTCCTACATGGGCCCAACAAGGCCTAGGAATTGAATCTGCAACCCAGGTACATGCCCTTGACTGAAAATCGAACCCATAACCCTTCCGTATGTGGGCTGGTGCTTTTAACGTTAGGCGACATCAGCCAGGGTCTATCTGAGTCTATTTGGGTTGCCATAACAAAACACTAAAAACTGGTCATTTAAATAAGGCATTTATTTCTCATAGTCTGGAGCCTGAAAAATCTAGAATTAAGGTACTAGGTAATTTGGTTCCTGGTGAGAGTTTTTATTTTTATTTTTTATTTTTCCCTTGGCCTACAAATGGACGTCTTCTTGCTGTATCTTCCCTCCTATGGGAGAGAAAAATGAGTGAGGTCTTTCCTTTGTTGTCTTATGGAGTTTATACTCTTCTGGGGAGGCAGAGAGAGAATAAGAGTAATATACAGAATATTCTAGATATTATTATGAGTTCAGGCACCAAAGTGAAGCAGGAAAGGGGGTTATTAAATATTGTGATGGGGGAGCTGAAACTTTAGATGGTAGAGAAAGTTAAAGAAGTAGCCATGTGGATGTCTGAGAAGAGAATATTGTAAGCAGAAAGGCCTGAGGTAAGAGCATGGTTGACTGTCCAAAGAACTGAAGGAGGTCAATGTGGCTGGACAGAGTAAATTAAGTTAAGGTTGTAGGAGATGACATTAAAGAAGTTATGTAGAGGAACTGATTCATATAGATTCAGGTTAATCATAAAAATGACCTATTTTTACTGAGTGTCATGAGAATCCACTAGAGGGTTTAGATTGAAAGAGATCCATGATCTGATTCGTGTTCTAACAAGGTCACACTAACAGAGGCATTGAGAACAATTGGATGAAGCAAGGGAGGAGGAGAGGGACCAGTTAAATGTCTACTGCCATAGTTCAGGTGGTCAATGAGGGCTTGAACCTAGGTGTGAGCAGAGAAGGTAGTCAACCTTTTGGAATACTTTGAAGATAGAGACAACAGAATTTGCTGTTGTTTAGAACTCTGTATTTCTGACTATACCTATCAAATTTATCTTTAAATCTAATTATTTTTTCTAAGTTATTAGCTCTCCAGTTTGTATTTTTAGGACATATAATGAACATGACTTCTGTCTTCATCTAAGTCTTCCTACAAAATCTCAAATGGGCTCAGATCACACCAGCACAAATTGCCTACTTTAAAATGTTAATCATTCAATATATTTTGAATAATGATTGTGCATAAATTAAACCGATTGAGTTACATTCAGTTTTCTTCAGTGTCTCTCATGGGTACCAGGTCTTGTGCTAGGCATAGGCATGGTGGTAGGAGTGAGGACATTAACCTAAAATTCTCCTAAAAAATGTTGAAAACAGATAGGTGTTAGGAATAATCTCAAAAAATGATGGGAGAATGGCTAATTAGCATGTGTGAACATAGGTGACAGGGGCAGGGATATGACACTGGCGTGGTGGTTGGAGTCAGGTGTGAAAATCCTAGTTGACATGCTAAAGACTGGTTCTATTTTGTATGCAGATAGAGAAACATTGGAGTTTATAGGTTGAGGAATGGCCTGGTGATAGCTGTGATGTCGAACACATCTCTAGAGGCAGTGTAAGGAGTAGTCTGAAAAGCTAGAGGCCAGTTAGGTTACTGTCACTTCTTTTGTTGAGAGGTAGGGAACAGAGATGAAAGAAGGGGCTGTTGTTAGAGATGTCTGGAAGTAAAGCTGACAGTTTCACTAGCTGAATCAGATATGAGGAATTAGATTAAGGTAGGAAGCAATTCAGATACCTGTAGCTGTGCAACTCTATAAATTGAGGAAGAGAAGACAAAAGGAAAACCTTGTTTTGGTGTGTTTTGAGGAAAAATCATGTCTATTTAGGAATACCCAGGCTAGAGTCCCAGTCCTAATTATGTGTCATATTTCTCCTTTGACTTTAAAATTTCAAAGCCATTGTTACTTTCAAATATTATAGGTAGCAAAGGAGTTCTGCAATACATTTTAGAACCATAAAATGATGTATACACATTGACCTAGTTTATCTCACTTCTGAGAACTTATCTAAAAATATAATCTTACTAGGGACCCATTGCAGGAATATTCCTGCAAGACTTCTGACGGACTTCCTTCCCACCACTGACACCTTTTCCATCCCCCCACCTCTCCCACTGCTGTGGGTCCTCCCGCCCCACCACGCCTGTGGCCACCACCTCATCTGTGGCCATGGCACCTGCCACCATCTCAGCCTCCACAGGCTCATGCTGCTGCCACGTGGCCACCTCTGCGTGACCCTACCCCTACTGGCAGTACCTGCTGCCACTGCCTCCACAGCTGCATGTCCCACTGTGCACCCTGCCTCGCATGTGCCGCTAGCACTTTCCCTCCAGCTGCCACCTTGCTTTCCACTCTCCCTCCCTCTTCCTTCTATGATGTCTTCAGTCTTCACTCCTCCCTCCCCCCACATATGCAAATTAACCACCATCTTTGTTGGGCTAATTTGCATACTTGCTCTGATTGGCTGTGGGCGTAGCAAAGGTACAGTCAATTAACATTTTTCTCTTTTATTAGTGTAGATGGTTTATAAATTCCAGCTAAAATGTCTCATTGGAGTTTTTGCCATTATAAAAATTGAATAGTAATCTAAAATTCCCCATAATGGGGGAATTATAGAGATTAGAACCTGAATAAACTATAATTATCTACTTAGAAATATTATTTAAGAGTACTGAAAAACTAATGTAATTTAAAGGAGGTACTGGAATAAAGAACATAAAATATATCTAAATCATAAGTCTATGTCGATACTAAATAATCATATAATATTATAAAAATAATTTGGCTTGAAGTTTGGGCAAGACAACTTCAAATTTCCCCTAAAATACATTGAAGAGACAAATGAAAGTGAAAACTAATGATAGAACTGGAAATGAGAAATGATGCCATATATATATGATGTATATATAAAACATCAGAGTGTAAATGGAATTTCTGTTAAGTACTCTGACCTATGGCCTCAATGTGGATGCCATCTGGAAACAAAGCAAACTCAATGACATAAAAAAAAAAAAATAGAAAAGGACCCTGTTCTTTAAACTACAGCCTCCCTACCTTAGGAATGTCATATTTGAATCAACCAAAAGGTGCTCATTCAGTGCCCAATGGATGGGAGTTCTTTGTCAGCTATATGGTGTTACTATATTTTATTTCTGTAATTTTCCCATTTCATTTATGGCACCTTTTGTGCAATGAAATTCTTAAATTTTGTCTTTATAATTTGTGTCTAAAAATATTTTCTATCAGAGATTAAGATATTTACCTATAATATATTCTAAAAAAACTTTATAGTGTCACCTTTCACATTTAGTTCTATGATAAACTAGAAATTGCTGTTTGTATATGATCTCTTTAGAAGTAAAATTTCATTTTTAAAATATGTACACCTAATAATCCCAGCCTCATTCATTAAAAATGCAGTGTTTTTACCATAGATGCTTTCTTTCACTACCTTGTCATAAATCTTGCATTCATAAATGCATATGTTGCTTTTTGGGTTCTCTAGTCTATTCCATTGATTTATGACTTTATTTTTATGCCCAAATTACATTCTCTGTATGACTTTTTCATTACAACCAGTTTTTAAAGATGATAGAGCAAATCCTTCACTTTCCTTTTCTTTCAGAATATTTTGGCTGCTCTCAGCCCTTAGTTTTTCCATATATACTTTTGAATTAGCTTACCATTTTTTTTTATTTACAAAAGAAAAGCAAGTTGGTATTCAGATTGCTATTTCATTAACTTGCTAGATCAATTTGGTAGGAGTATCATCATTAAAATACTCAATTCTCCAATCCATGAACATGTTATATCTCTTCATTTATTTAGATCTTCTTTTATGTCTCTCATTAAATTTTATAATATTTCCTTTGAAGTACTAACATAGCCATTATATTATGCAGAATTACTTGATATTTTTGATGCTACTATAAAAGGGATTTTTAAAAATTCCATTTTCTATTTGCTGCTTTTATTATATATCTTTTTAAATCTGTTCTGAGATAGAAAATGAAAGAATTTAGAAAATATAGACAGCTACAAGCAAAATATGTAAAAAATGCCAGTCCTGTTCTTTATCATCTTAAATGCATATTTTAATTCTACAATGACATTTTTATTTTCTTTGGAGTCCTTGTTTATCTTATCCATTTCCCAATGTTTCTCTCTTTATTTTTTTTTTCATCTCATTCTGTTAGGAAGAGGGGGACTGGTATCGCTATGCAGCAACTTTAGAATAAAACAATCAGGTAGGAAAATGATGAAGCCATATTGGTAGAGCATATACTATATATTGTGGATTGTCAGAGACTACCTGTGACCCAGACATGTAATGAAGGCGGCAACTGAGTTCCTCTTGGTTTCACAGAGCTGTGGTAGGTAGTTAGGAATCAGGAATTGAGCTGAAAATTATGCCCATCAACTTCACCTCAATGAGAATAGGACTCAAAAGGACACCCGAAAAGACAGTTATATATAATTTCTGCTTCCACTTCATAGGTTCTCTCACATACATATTTATGCTCAATAAACCCTTAAAGATTTCCTCTTTGTTAAGACTAAATTAAATGCAACAAAGACAACACAAGAGCCAAAATCTGAAGCTAACATTTCTTGATTGCTTGGTAAATAATTTACATGCCATAGCTCATTTAATCTTTGCAACCACCGTAGAAATTAGTTATGCTCATTATCTCTCTGTTGCAGTTGAGGAAACTACATCCTAGAGATATTGTAACTAATGTAGCTCAGGTCACAGTGCTCAGAAATGGCAGAGATGGGATTCAAACCAGACAGCGTGTTCTGGGCCAGGCTCTGAGCCTCTCTGATTGGCTGTGGGCTCTCTGCCCAAACCATGCTGCAGAACAAAAGAAAGAGGATCAACTTAAAGGAAGACTTCTGAAATTGTGCAGGAACCAGTGGGCAGGAGGACATAGAAGTAGAGTGGTAATGGAGAAAGCAGGACTAGGTGGACCAACTGAGGGAGTGTGGAGGGAATAAGAGCAACAGGGATTTCAAAGAAACTAGAAATATTGTTATGGAATTAAAATATGCTTTGTAACTTTTTATATTTTTCAAATTATATATAACACACATACATTACTCTTATAATCAGAAAACATTAAAATGTTGAACATTTTCCATATACTTTCCCCTAGTAATTCCATTTCTCTCAATATATACCAAGGGAACAATTCAAATATTTATTTATATGGATATAACAATTTATTTCTAAAATGAAAGTTGGAAAAACTCTCCCCCTAAAACAGGAATATTTAATATGCTATGATCCATTTATATGACAAAATATTTTATCTATATTAAAACATATATTTCCGAAGAATATTTATTGGCACAAAGAAGTTATTACCATAATGTTAAATGAAAGAGCAGGATAAAAAATCATATCTTAAGTGTGATAATAGTATGTTATAGTGTGTCATTGTGTACGCATACATATACCTATTTAAAAAGTTACCTTGAAATTTACATACATTTGTTTTCTATCTTCCAAATGTTTTACACAGATAATATACACTCATCTCTAAAAATCATTTAGAAAGGATAATGATTTGTGATTATAAAAAGATTATAATTGAGTTTTATTTCTGTTATCATTGCTTCAAATGGTCTTCATGAAACAATATATTGGTTTTAAAATATCTTTCCTTTTATGTCTCATGCTCACTATATTTTTATATCTACATCTGAGTCCCAAGACTTGTTTCTAAATCATTTTTCCAGCTATTTCTTTTTGAAACAATAGTCTTACTTCCCCTCTTGTTTTCATTCCATGTGGCTGTTGCTTTTTTTTTTTTTTGTAGTAGTAGTATTGAAGTTTGTGGCTTTTATCTATTCCTTTTTCTTCCACTGCTCATATGTCAAACACAAAGCCATCTTCACCAGTGCTGCAAGTTTCCTACTAAGCCATTTCTCTTCATCTTCCCCAGGGGCTCTGTGGTGTGTTATAGGAGCCCACCACTCTGGTAACTACACTCCATTTGGGGCCCCAAATATTCCTCAAATATTCTGCTTTGATTTCCAAAGTCATAACCCTCGATGAGAACCAAAGATGAATATTCCACCTCTGTCTCCTATTCCTTTGGAATTTCAGGACATTGAAGGCACAGTTTAGCTTTGTCTTCCTCCTCCTTTTACTCCTCCTTCCCCTCTCTCTTTTTAAAATAACTTCTTTACAGGCGAATAAATGGGATGCTTAGAATGAATTTCTTTCCTTCCTATCATCCTTTTTGATTGCTTTCCTTCCTTCCATTCATTCATTCATTCATTCACACATTCAAACATTTATTAAGCACTTAACTTATGCCAGGAAATGAGTAAGACTCTGGGGGAATTAAAGATGAGTAGATCTGTCATTGCTGTCACTGAGCTTGAGTTATTAGCTGCTTGTTTACACATATAGGCAAATCTAGTTATATACATGCTGAGTTAAAGGATACAGATGGACAAACATTTAACTCTCCCTTGGAGAGGGCAGAGAAAACGTTACAAAGCAGCTAACATTGACCCAAAGCTCAAGGAAATTCATCATAAGGACACAGAGGGTGAGGAATTCTGGGCAGAGGAAACAGGGCAAAGGTGTGGAAGATGAAAGATGGTGGTTCATTTATAGAAGCACAGGCAGGGTTCTCCATCCTGATTTAACTTGGGTTCAAAGCAAGAAGTGTGCAACACTCCTCTCCTCTGGCCCCCAGGCAATTCTAATGATGAGGGTCCACAGCAAAGGCACCCCCGGCTCAGCCAATTCCAGACTTGAGCCAGCCCTGGTTACTACACCTACCCGGCACTGTGAGCACAATTGACCTTTACCAGTCTTGCTCCCCTTGCTCATGGGTTTAGTGGCCTCTTTCCAATATTTTGCTTTGGTTCAAGCTCAAGAAACTGAATGTTTCCTTAATCCTTGCTCCAATATATATTATCAGTAACTTCCACCTGAGCACAGGGTTCCTGCTTGGTTCTTGCTAGGTCTATGAATCAGAAATCAAGCACCATTCCTGAGCCTGGACTGGTGAGCAGGGCTTTAGTGTCTGTGGTCAGAGCCCTAGTGAAAATGGCATGCTTACCTAGGCTTATAGTATTCTACCCACAGATAGGGTGCTCAAGTAGAAACTTCCATACCCAAATAACTGCCCATCTTCTTTCACACGTGGTGTCTTGCCTACCTAACATAACCTCTGAGGTATCCCTATACACTGAACCTACCTGGCACTTAGGGTTGAGATGAACACTTCTGGGTCACTCCCAAACTTGCCCCCAAATGTGATAATACCTTGGCAATAGGGACAGACAATTATTGCCTGCTCCTGCTTTTCTCTCTCTGTGTTATTATTTTTTTCTGTCTCTTTATAGATCTATCCACGGCTCATTCCCATGGCCAATATTAAGTTACTAGTCCATACATAAGAACACCACTCCCCTCTAGCATTACTGAGGTAAGACTGACCAGTAAGGTATTTAAAGTGTACAACATGATGACATGATATGTCTACATTGTGAAAGAAGTCCTCCCCATTTACTAGTAGTTAACACATCCATCACCTCACATATTTACCTTTTTATTATATTTGGTGAGAACATTTAAGTCCTGCTCTCTTAGCAAACTTCAATTAAACAACTAGAGTCGCCATGTTATACCTTAGGTCTCCAGACCTTATTCATCTTGCAACTAAAGTCTGGATCTCCTTACCAACTTCTCTATATTTCTCCCCGCTCTCACTTGCAGTCTTGGCAACTACCCATTCTACTCTTTGTTCTCAGTTTGACTTTTCTTTTTTCAGATTTCATGAGTGATACCATGTGGTATTTATCTTTCTCTGCCTGGCTTATTTCACTTAAAATAACATGTGCTCAGCTCTGTTGTTGAAAATGACAGAATTTCTTTATTTTTTGAAGGCTATAAGACACACACACACACACACACACACACACACACACACACACACACGGGTGAGCAAGATTAGGTTTACATTTGTGAGTATGCAAACCACTTTATTCTTATATTATTATTTTTAATGTTTGTATTATTTTCCTTCCAAAAGTAAACTTACTTTTGTCCCAAACTAGATGACATATAGGTGTCCCCAAGATGTATACAGACTTTGAATAATTATAAAGACAATGTTTATTAATGTTTCATTTTCAAAATGTAATATAAATCAACTGTTAAAGTGTATATACATCTATTTGGGATATATCTATCTATCATCTATCTATCTATCTATCTATCTATCTATCTTACATTTTCTTTATCCACTTACCCATTGATGGGTACTTAAATTGTTTCCATTCCTTGGCTATTGTAAATAGTGATGCAATAAATATAATAGCACAGATATCTCTGAGATAGTACTTTTGTTTCTTTTGGATGTGTACCCCAAAGTAGAATTCCTGGATCATATGATAGAACCCTACTATTTCTGAAGATTAAAACAATATCTGCCCATTGTCAGTCCTCCAGCTACTCTCCAACTTGCTACAGAATTAATAATCAGCAATATTTAATTTATTTAGCAAAAGTCACACATATGAGAGGCAGATCTATCCTAAGCCCATCTATTGACCTCAACCATCCACTGATCTCATTGCCATAGCATGCTGACTGATCTAGAAATATCCCCCACCCACACTTTCCTAGTGCTAGACTATAGCTTTATATCTAAGCATTTCTTATACACGTCCTCAAACTTTCCCAAGTCCAGGCTACACAAACAAAAACATTAATGCAAACCAAACAATGTTTTTGTGGATATTCTATGGGGCCCCAAACTCTGTTTATACATGGTCTCTACACCTAGAAGCACGAATAGTGATAATTTCCAGGCACTTTACCTTTAAATCCAAAGGTACACTCTCAGATGTCTATTTTTTCAAAAGCTAACAATGTCCCTCCCCACCATCTTACTCCATCAAAATTTTATCCTATATCTATTTCCACTGTGAACATTACCTTTTCAAATACTGGCTTTTTCTTTGCTTAATCAAACATTAGAGTTCACATAAAGTATTCATGCTATTCAAAAATAAACAGAGGGAAAACAATATTTACCCTGGGTTCTTTTTGAGAAAGTTGTTATTCTAGAATCCAGAGACTGCTGGTGTTTAGATTTCAGATAATTCCTAGACCTCCCCCTCTCTCTTACATATTGTTCAGAAGGAGAGAATTCTTTAAAATAATCTTTGGATTGAACTGTTGAAAACTAAATTGCTAGAATATGTGTTCCAATTTCTTCTGATAATACATTATTTAATTCTACTATATTATTTACCAACTAGTGGCCTGGTACACAAAATTCATGCACATTAAAAGGAGATTAATTAGATGAAATATTTTAATATTGCTATTTGCCCTTTCTCTATAATAGAAATACAGAGATGAAAGAAAATTAGAAAAATGTATATGAAAATCTTCTTCCTGTCAGAGTCTGGAGCATGCTGGGAGACCCAGAGTCAAGTCCCCACCCATGGCACCTCAAAATCACAGGAGACCCACACCCAGCTGGCCCCACCCTCATCAAGCCCTTTCAGGCAGAGGGCGTGGCCTCAGGTCCCCTGGCCTGGTGCTGGGGCAGGGAGTGCAGCCTCAGGTCCCCTGTTTAGCCCACTGGGTTGGAGGCGTAAGGTCCCTGCTGAAGGCTCAGGTCCCTGCTGATTGCTCCTTAAGGCTCCTTATAGGAATTCAGCCTCCCACTATAGGTGCAGCCATCTTTGTGATGGTGTGATGGTCAATTTGCATATTCCCTCTTTATTAGATAGGATTAGCATTAATTGATGCCACTCATGTAGTAGAAGAATCATATAAAAAAGTTCCACCACATGTGCTGGAATTAAAATTAAAATTTTTGCTAGTACTATTACATTTTCATTTCTAAAAATAATCATTTAAAAAGTTTAAGAAAAATTAAATTTTTTGGGGTGAATAACTGCACTTCATTTTTATAAAATAATACAAAAGTCTCTTGTTTCTCCTATTTTACCAGAAAGAAAATGAAAGGAAAAAAATATTGTCTTTGCAATGGAATTCAACATGCTTTTTTTTCTTTTTCTTCAGTAATGACCAATATATTAATTTAGCCAAATCTACTTGTGAATTCTAAGAGTATCTGGCTTTTTAAAGTTATTATTTTTATTAATATTTTTGAGAAAATAAACCATGGACTCTTGCTTTATAGTAGTAATTGTACTTTCAAAAGATCATTATGACATTGAAGATGAGTTTCCTGAAGGCTCAGTCATTTTCTGTGATGCCCCAGGCCATTAACACTCAAAGCAGCCATCTACTGCTTGTTTTGGTCTATTTCAAAATAGTCTCAAATTAATTATCCTTAAAAAATTCTATTTTAAGGACAATGGGCGAATATAGGACAAATACATGTTTTTTGTGATAGAAATTCAGAAAAATCATAGAAAACAAAAATATTTCCTCACTCATCTAAGCACTTACTCAGTCAACCTGTATGCATTAAGTCCAAATTATGTGCCTAGACCTACTCTCTACTGCTTTTAAGATGATCAAGAAATAATATTCAACCGTATATTTGAGATAATATAACAAAACCAGCTTAATTCAAAATAACTTTCAGAGTTCAGGCTTGGAAGCAAAATGATAGTTTTAACTTCTGAAAGAATTTTTGCTTTGCAATTAACTATCATTCAAAACATTGAATACATCATTAATGCAGTAAAATGTGGGCCACATTTTGTGAGCCCATAACCTCTCTTTCACTTTATCTACAATTATTATTCAGTCAGTATGAAGAAACAATATCATTGACAATATAAAAGATTATGTAACAAGTTTTTATGAAGAATAGGTTCCAGGGGCTAAACACATTCTTGACAATAAAATATTAAATGCATTTCTGTCATTACTAAAACACACACCATTTTTTTTCAAATTTTTGTCACCATGTTTAACTTCATTTTGAAGTGCTTTTTATTTCCCCTAGTACTTTCACTTTTTTCACCCAGTTCTGCTAACTCCTCCCCTCTGACAGCTGTCAGTCTGGTCTCTATATCTGTGAATCTGTTTCTATTTTGTTTGTTAGTTTATTTTGCTTATTTGACTTGGAGTGATGAATATACAATACAGTATACAGATAATGTATTCTAGAATTATACCTCTGAAACCTATGTAATTGTATTAATCAATGTCACCCCAATAAATTAAGTTAAAATTTAATAAATAGGAGATAAAATAAAATGAGATAGGTAACACTGCCACCACCTCCAAAGATCCCCATGCTCCTTAGTGATCAACTCTCTGTCTACTCCTGGCCCCAGACAACTCGACTCTTTGCCATCACTATAGACTAGATTTTCCTCCTCTAAAATTTCATATACATGTAATTATTTAGTATCAACTTTTTTTTTTTAATTTGTCTTCTTTCACTCATGCTGTTTTGAGATCCACCCAAGTCACATGTACCAGGTCATTCCACCACACCCCCTTTTGTTGACTGAGTAGTATTCCACTATATGGATATATCTTAATTTATTTATCCATTTGCTGTTGATTTGTATTGAACACTTGGATTGCTTCCAATTTGGGAGTATTTTTAATTAAGAGAGGCATTATGTAGACATACGTCTTCATTTCTATTGGGGAAATATGTGAAAGTAGAATTGAAGAAATATTGATTAGATGTTTCACTTTATAAAAAACTGAAAAATGTTTCCAAAGTGTATGTAACATTTCACATTCAAAACTTCAACTTATAAGAATTCCATTTGCTCCCCATCGTTGCCAAAGCTTGGTGCTATTGGTATATTTAATTTTGAGCATTGTTGGCACATCGTCATATATCATTATGATCATTATGGTTTTAATAAACATTACCCTGATGGCTGCAATTTTGGCATATTGGGATGATTCTCTAGCCAGCTAACCAATTCGCCCAGGGCATCCTTAAATTTTTTTTCTTCCTTTAAACTTTAAATTGCTCCTAGTGGGTTTTATGATAAAGACCCCAAAAATTGACCATATCAGCCAGAAAGCATTTTCTTGCCCCATAATTAACATGTTTATTTATTTTCATTTATTCACTAATTAACCATGTGAGTGCTGAATACCTGGTGTGTGAGTGCTGTGCAAATGCTAGAGGTACAGAGTGAGTACCATGTGAAGCTCTTTCTTAGGGCGGTTGCTAATATTGGTAAGCTCTAGATAAATTAACCATGCTTTTGAATTGTTGGGGATGAATACAAATGATTTATTTTATAGAGACTTGGAGTAAGTACACAAAAATATCTGCTTTGCCCAGAGGAATGGCATGATCAAACATGTAGAAAACTTTTCTTACATGATGTAAAATCATAGTAGTTCACTCACAAGTGTTCAAAAGCGTAGATGTTATAAGGATAATTAAATTGGATCAGCTTCAACAGTATTATGAAGCAGTTAGTACTGAATTGTTAGAAAAAGCCACACAATCGGGCCTTACTTTATGCTCATTATTCCTAAATCCTTAATCTTTTGATTCACTCTGAACACCTCAAAACACATTTGCTCCAACTAAACAAACCTCCTGTCTTTTTAGTCAGCACTCAGCTGAGATGGCATGGCCTCTGACTTTTTCTTTTTTTAAATTAAGAATTAGTCATAAAACCTACCATCTAGATGTTCTGATTAACTTATGGGCTCTGGTCAGTAAAACCAGCAGCTTAGGTTCCACACTTTATGATAAACGTGTAACTGGTGACCTTTTCCAGTTTTGATGGCATAGTAGAAAGATAAATCAACATTATATTTTCCTACACTTGGCCTTTTGAATTTACATAAGCCTTTCTGCATTTGCTTCTAAAGTTAACACAACTTTCTGACTGAGGCACCCTTTGCCTTGCACTAGGAAATATGAGTGAGCCCATCACACCTTGTTCTCTGTCAGTCTGGGAATCCAGGTGTTGATGGGGAGGAAAGGACGGAAAGGGCTAGAAAAGACTCAGAGTCATTAATATGAGATGTTCAGGGTGTACTCTCACTTATAAGACTTGGAAGCAGGTTAGATGTGAACCCCAAAGTCTGGAGACTCTCAGAGGAGTACACAAAAGGGCCATGGAGGCACTTGCAAGGCTGGGGAGAGTCGATCCCCAGTGATGCAGGAACCTTACAGTGTCCAAGGCTGGGCTCTGGCAGCTGTGAGATAAGGTGTAGGGTGAGGCTCAGGTGCTGATGAAAATGACCTATGGCAAGACAGGGTTCTGCTTCTGTAATAAATGAGGTTGATTTCCCACAATGAGGGAAAAAGCTAAGGACATACTTTCTTTGGTAAGGTCATAACAAAAAGACAGGAGGAGAGAGAGAGAGAGAGAAAGAGAGAGAGAGAGAGAGAGAGAGAGAGAGAGAGAGAGAGAGAGAGAGAGAGAGAGAGAGAAGAGGAGAGGAGAGGAGAGGAGAGGAGAGGAGAGGAGAGGAGAGGAGAGGAGAGGAGAGGAGAGGAGAGGAGAGGAGAGGAGAGGAGAGGAGAGGAGAGGAGAGGAGAGGAGAGGAGAGGAGAGGAGAAGAGAAGAGAAGAGAAGAGAAGAGAAGAGAAGAGAAGAGAAGAGAAGAGAAGAGAAGAGAGAGAGATTGAGAGAGATACCATTGTGAGATATGCTATTTAGGTGAACTGTGGTGATTATTTCACAATGCATACAAATACCAAGTCATCAAATTGTACAACTTAAATATATATAATTCTTGTCAATTTTACTTCAATAAAACTGCAAACACCTCTATAAATACATAAATAAAATTTAAAAGTGAATATGGAAATGTTTACGGTGATTATTTCTTGGTGATAGAACTACCTTTTAGTTTTATTCTGGTTTATCTCTATTTTCTAATAGTTTTTTTTAAATAGCATCACTAGAAAAATGAAAAGGCAGGAAGCCAGCTGGGATCCTTCCCTTTTGACTCAGCCCTGGACTGATCCCAGAAGCTGGCATGTCATGGACCTTGATGAGCCTGAGCTGCAGGAGGAAGCGGGGGTGACGACATTTGCTGACACCTCTGAGGCTGGTGCTCACAGACCTACAAGCAAGAATATTCTCCTATAAAGTAGACTTAGCTTCTCACCCTGCTGCTCTGCGTGGGATAGTGAGAGTGAAGTGTGAAGTGTTCAGCTGTCCCACCAGTCATGCCCCGGGAAACCAGTGAAGCCAGGACGTGGCTCGCCCTTTTAGCAAATGCCTTTCCACTCTGCGGAACTTGCCATATATGAAACATCTTTAGAAAACGCCACGCTGACCTTAGAAGCTACTGACACCTTCACCTTCCCAGACAGGAGAGCCGCTCTACCTTCAGTCTCCTTCCAGCTGCCTCTGATGCCCACTGTCTGAAAGCAGGCCTGGTGTGATGCTCTTCTAATCCCTACTGCTTCCTTGGTCTCAGAAAAACGTGAGCACAGTACAGCATTCTCCCTCCTTCCCATTTCTTCAAATGCCACAGCTTTCATCCCTAACAGCCTGTCCTGTGTTTCACAGACATAGTTAATCTGGTGCTCCATCCAGCTGGTGAGTATGCTGCCTGATCATAGTTGTAACCCTTGGTGTGCTCATTTCTTCTCAGTTATTTTTTTCAGCATTAGCTGCCTAGGGCCACTCTTTCACTCTTGATAGCAATTAAAAAATACACTGGGATGCTTGAAGTTGCCCGACTCTGACCTTGTGTCTACAAATAATTGACCGTGAGCACAACAATTCTATCATGGCTGTATTCAGAGTAGAAAAGTGAGATAAGCTAGGTAGAAAAACAAAGTTGACCTTCCTTCCTTCCTCTTTCTATCCATCCATGTATCCATCCTTTCATCTATCCCCACATCCACTCATATGCCCCTACCGTGTTAAAATAGCTATGTACTCATCATCACCTCAATAAAATCAGGCACTAATAATTCGGTAATTATTTACTACATGTTACTATTGCCTGGAACTATTCTAGGTGTTGAAGGTATAACAATAAAAAAGATCCCTCTAAAATGGCTCAACAGGCTCTATCTCTAGTTAAGACCTCCTTCCCAGGGACTAGATGTGAATGTCTATCAGGTTTTGGATAAGCCTAGAACAGCTTATAGTCCTTTCTGTTCATAACTGTACTCATTGTGTTTGTCTTTCAGCAAAATAATGATGTTACTCTCTGTCTCAAAAATCTTCACTGGCTTGATATAACTGACTAAAGATAGCCCAGTTTCTTATGCCTAATATTTGTGGTCTTCTACAATGAGTCCCCATGCTCTTCTACTGTTCCTACATTCCACTAAAATTGCATATATTCTTTGCTCCACAGCCGTCACATAATCTATGCTCACTTACTAAGTTTTGCTTCTGTAGAGAAGTGAGACAAGCCAGCTAGAAAAACAAAGTTCTAAAGTTTAGCAGGCAATTCTGCTCAGCATCCATTTAGTGTGCATGTGCACCAAGTATTAGTCTCAGATAAAAATTCCAAATCTGTGTTGCCTTATTTATTTTTAAAAATATATTTTATTGATTTTTTTACAGAGAGGAAAGGAGAGGGATAGAGAGTTAGAAACATTGATGAGAGAGAATCATCAATAAGCTGCCTCTTGCACACCTCCAACTGGGGATGTGCCTGCAACCCAGGTACATGCCCTTGACCGGAATCGAACTCAGGACCTTTCATTCCGCAGGCTGACGCTCTATCCACTGAGCCAAACTGGTTTCAGCAATGTGTTGCCTTATTTTTTCATAGTTTCCTATGTCTCTCATAGTGTGAGCATAATGCTGTACCAAGACTGAGTCTAACAGCATATGTTTTTCATACAATGTGGCCCGTAAACCTAAGGCATCCACTTCACTGGGTGCTCAGTGGAAGAATCGCTATGGGTTCCAGTCCAGAAGGATAGCATGGCTGTGCTAGATTTGTTAGATTGTTTTTAATCTGTCCTGGGAGTATGACCACATATTCTGTATTCTGTGGGTGAATGAAAAAATGTGTGTGTTCCCTGACTGGTTTGGCTCAGTTTATTGGAGCATTGTTCAAACAAAAGGTGGTGGGTTCGATTCCTGATCTGGGCACATGTCCAGGTTGCAGGTTCCCAGCTAGGGGCAGGTATGAAAGGCAAGCAATTGATATTTCTCTCTTAGCATCTCTCTTTCCTCTCCCTCTCCCTCTCCCTCTCCCTCTCCCTCTCCTTCTCCCTCTCCCTCTCCCTTTCTCTCTCTTTTTCTCTTTTTCTCTCTCTACCTTCCTCTCTAAAAATCAACAAAGCATATCCTTAGATGAGGATTAAAAAATGTGTAATTTTGAATATAATAATTTTTGCCTTTTCTGATTTGAGAACCCACTGTCTGGTAAGATTCACTTTGTGGTGCTGGAATTAGTTCTATCACCCCTACAAGGTTATAACCTACTCATGTACAGTCATTGGTAATTTCCTGATCATCTTGCCTAAGGTTAGGGCTTGAAATCCAGTGGCTGGGTGAGGAATGGCAAGCACTTAAAAAAAGGTGGCCAGCTAGAAAGAGGTAGTTTGGGGACTTAGAAGACAAAACATATCCTTTATATATTTTCTGATCTGAAGGAAACTTCTAAAGTCTCAATATATTCAAATCAGAATTTGAATGACATGTCTGCATGTAACTTGGGCTCCAAGGACAGAAAATTCCATGTGTCTGGGGTTAGGAAGAGGAGGGCAGGACAGAGAAAGGTGATCAGCTTAAGAAAATAGTATAAGCACCCTAAGCCTTGAGTAGAAATCTTTAACTTGAACCTGCTGTCCAACAATTAAATTATACAAAGGAAACCAATCACATAGGCTTCAGTATTAATTCAGAAAGTTTCCAGTATGTGTGTGAGGAGATATTTCTCGTTTTCTATCATTCAGATAATTTTATATTCAAAGCAGTAACATTGTTGCATTAGAATTTTCAGAGCATTTCGAAGTTCATTGATTTCCTATGATATGGGATGATTCAATTCATTCTTGAGTCTAGCGAGAGATAATCTAAGCCATAGAGCATAATGCCAGCAGCTGAGATCCCTAGTGCCAGCTTCTGTTTGTTTGTTAGTTGTCTTTGCTGAATAACCTCATAAAAATATAAGTGCCATAAAAGTCCCAATTCAAAGATCCTTTGGTTTATCACAGTTTGTAATTATTTGAGCTGAATTTGTTTCCTTGAATCCTTCCAGAGATAGTTTTAAAGAGGTCAAAACCTTGATGGCAAGAACCTGACTGCCTCATTCCCTATGGTATGCCCAGCATCTAGGAAAATACTTTCCACACAGCAGGGGTCCAACAGCAATTTGTTGAGTTAATGAGTAAATGGACCAGAACTATCCAGGTCAGCTGGCTTGATTTCAACTAAGAGGTTTGTTTGCCTGGGGATTCAGGATGAAAGAGTTTCATCACCCTCAGGACCAAAGGGCTGGGTACATTACCTAGATGGCTTGACCGGAAATAGGAAAACCTGTAAAAATCACACAAAACAATTTGTTAATATGTTCAAAACAAGGTTCTGCAACTCTGGTACAAATATTTAATATCCCTAAATGTATGTAATCTGTTTCCAATGACCTCCCATGCTTGAATTTTGTATCTTCTTGTACTAGAAATGGCTGAAGATAGGAGAATGTAGGTTTACCTTAGAGAAAAGATACTGGGATCAGTAGAAGACCCAGAAATAATCTCAAGGCTAAGTTCTAACCGGTTTGGCTCAGAGGATTGAGGGGCTCTGGGTTCTATTCTGGTCAAGGCCATGTACCTCTGTTGCAGGCTAGAGTTCCATCCCTGGTCAAGGCATGAGTAGGAACCAATGAATGTGTCTCTCTCACATCGTTGTTTCTCTCTCTCTGCCTCTCTCCCTCCCTTCAACTCTCTCTAAAAATCAATGGAAAAATATCCATCAGGTGATGATTTTAAAAAAATTAAGCAAAAAAATAGCCTTAAGGCTGAAGTTTAAAGAGAAAGGGCATCTTGAATTTCTTGGGTATGAGAGTGGCCAGTCACAAAGACTGGAGAACACACTTTGGAAGTCCCTCTAGGTTTACTTTTTTCTTTTGTGAAACTCCAGTTTTCTCATTGCCAGTAGTAACACAAAGTGGGAGACAGTGGTTCTGAAGGTTTCTATGCATGCCTGTGTGTGTTCCAAGTGACACATCATCATATGGAAAATAGCATATGACTGAAGCATACAATTAGCATTTGATTTGGGTCTTGGGAAGGAAAAGATTTGTAGCTTGTTTGTAACTCATCTTCTCTCCCCCTAGGGATGCCCAGAAAGAGGAAAGTGAGAGAGAGAGAGAAAAAAAAATAAATGAGCTGGTAAAGATTCCTTGTAATCATGCTAACTGGGCCTCCTGATGGTATTTACCAGCAGAGAGATAATGAGAGTGTTCCTGTGGAATCCTTCCAGCAGCTACAGCCAGTCTGTCTAGGGTTTTCGGGGGGGCTTATGTTATATGGCCCATTGGAAAGTGTTAAGTCAGCTATATAATAATCCAACTCCCATAACTACGTGCATCACTTAGAGATCTCAAGTGAGATCTCTATATTATATTTGGATGAGGCTACATTCTATCTAACGTGTCACAGAAGGACCTTGAGAGTTGACAGGAGGTCTCAGAAGCTTCCATGCACCGCCTTTGTCTTCACATGTATCCTGTGAATTAGAAAAGTTTAATGCTTGGTAAGACCTCTGTGTCTTTGAGTCTGAGCTGATAATGTGGCTCTGTGTTATCTCAGGTCTGGAAATAAATGTAAATGAATATGGGGCATTTTTTGCAGACGGCAGATGGATTTGGTAGAAAGTAAATTTAACATTTCCTCCACAATGGCATGCTGTGGGTGCTTATTTCAAAGTGCATTAGGCTGTCAGCAATTCCATTTTACTTGTAAAGTCTGAATTCTCTCTCATATTAAAAAAATGCTGAACTCAGAGGAACTGTCTCATGGGATTCAGAATACTCTGACTATTCCAGACAAACAGGCTGCAGGTACCAAGGGAGTTTTAAATGGATCACTTTGTTTACATTGAACATAATTATTTTCCAAAAATAATTCCCTGTCTCTTCGTAACAGCCAACAGCTAATCAGGGAGCAAAGGCTCAATTTGCTAACAGAAAGGTTTGTGTGTGTGAAGAGAGGCTGGGCTGTCCTTAGGAAGAGTAAGTGGACATACATGTAAAAATATACTTAATTAACCTACTGCAAACCAAGTCCAGAGACCCTTGCTATATCTCCTGTCCTGCTGACACTGAATTGGCCTTGGGCAGGATATTTGGCTCGTCCTGGAGGTACATGTACCAGAACCTCAGCTGGTCTTAGGGAGAGGAATTGGTAGAAATGGCCTCTCATTGCCTGGC
Source organism: Vespertilio murinus (assembly GCA_963924515.1). NCBI lineage: Eukaryota > Metazoa > Chordata > Mammalia > Chiroptera > Vespertilionidae > Vespertilio > Vespertilio murinus. The sequence goes on from OZ004712.1 coordinate 43,681,560, forward strand.
ATGGGAGCTCCAGTGGGCTTCTTGAAATTAAAGAAGAGAGGGACATTATTAACCATCTTCTAAGAGTTAAATTTTCAGTGAGATAAGTAAAATAGTTATCAGATGCCCCAATTTTCCAAGAAACAGTCTTTCAGCCATCAGGAGAATTTGACGTCCTAATGACAACTATATTTTGCTTTTATAACCAATTTTATAATCAGACTGGTGAACCTTAAAAACAACATGTTCCTGAAATCTAAGAAGAATTTCACTCCTTGTCTATGTGTGATTCATTTTGCAGTTTTACTTTGTTGCATGCTGAGACTCGGAGAGAGATCGATATAAAATTTCTATTTTCTTTAATGACTATTTTATTCTTTACTAATTATTTTATGCTAATCTATCTTTCCAGAGGTATATTAAAAAAATAAAACTTTCTTATAAAGCGTTAAAAATGTCCTCCAAGAATAGTTAGCCACAAGACAATGACCTTATTGCATTTATGCAACTTGCTAGCTTTCTTATAAAAAACTCTTAACAGGTTGGTTTTTGATTATTTATATTTATGTGACTGAACTCAGCCCTTGGTTTGTTGGACATAATTATTAACACCCAGGCTCAGATTTTTGCCTGAAGTTGTAAGATGACGATGACCATATCTAGAAACACAAGAGCCAATTAAGAGAACAATAAGAATAGAAATTTAAATTTCCTAACATTGAAAGGAAGAACCAGAGCAACAATGCATTCATACGTGTGCTAATTCATGCACTGGTCCTCTGTTCTGTGTCTACTGAGATAGGCCAAAATTAAGGTTCAAATGAAGCTGTATGACTTCAAATGGGTTTTCTTAGGGTTGAAGCAGGCCATCAGTGTCTGGGACTCTAAACAACAGGTTTCCTTCCACTTGGGAATTTGTTTCCCTGAATAATTTAAGGAGCTGACTTATTCAGAAATAAGTACTCTTAAAAATGGGGGCAGGGAGGGTGGAAGGGAAAGGAATGAAAAACAAAAGCCACCTCTCAGGACACATCAGGCAAGCAATGAGTCAGAACTGGCAAGGACATATTTGGACAGAGGGTTAGCAATGGACAGCCCCAAAGCAGGTGCCACAATTACAAGTTGCCGGGCAGGGATAACTACAGCTGCCTGACAAGGCTGCCTAAATGGCATGCCAGTATTATCTAGTCTCCCCTATACTCACTTCCTGTTAAGTAATAACCAGGTTATTACAACAGTATCAGGAGACCTGACTTGAACACACAATATGCAGATGGTGTATTATAGAGTTGTACACTTGACACCTATTTAATTTTATTAAGCAATGTCATCCCAATAATTTAAATAATTTTTAAAAAATAGAAGTATCATATAATCCAGCAATCCTACTTTTGGGTATATATCCAAAGGAGACAAAATCATTATCTAGAGGAGATATCTGTACTTCCATGTTCATTGTAGTATCATGCACAAATATCAAGGCAAGGAGACAACTTAAATGCTCACTGACAATTAATGGGTAAAGAAGATGTGATGTGTATACACACACACACACACACACACACACACACACACATTACTCAGCCTCAAAAAAGAAGTAAGTCCTGTTGTTTGTGACGACATGGATTAACCTTAGCTTATGCTAAGTGAAAAGACAAATACTCCATGGTGTCATTTACATGTGGGATCTTAAAAAAAAGTTGAACTCATAGAAACAGAGAGTACAAAAGTGGTTGCCAGGGGCTGGGGGGAGGGGTCTAGGGAGAGTCTGGTAAAAGGATACACATTTTCACTTATAAGATGAGAAAAGTTTGAGATGTAATGTATAATATGGTGACTCTAGTTGATAAGACTGTAGGGTATAATTTAAATTTGGTAAGAAAACAGGACTTAAATATTCTCATGAAAAACAATAAAAAAGGGTAACTACTAGTATGTGAGGAGGTGGATGTGTAAATAAATTATATGAGAGGAATTCTTTCACAATGTACACGAAATCATGTTGCATGCTATAAATATCTTAAAATGTGTTTATCATTTGTATCTTAATAAAGCTAAAATAGAAATAAAAATCAAAATAATTTTTTTTGCCCATCAGATTGGCATTTTCAAAATATGAATATATGCAGCATTGGAAATGATTAAAGAAAACAGATGGTTCAAAACTACTTTTGGCAGAAGTATATACTATTGACCCAACCTTTGGGGGCATGTTTGAAAATACTTATTAAATATGTTCCTTTAAATCCCAGCAGTGCATCTCTAGAATCTATATAAGCAAGAGGACAAATATGGGGAAACTTTAATAAGGATGTATAATAGAGCAGTATTTGAAACCATAAATATTTAGAAACTACAAACTATTTTTCCAACTGAGAATGTCCATATAAATTGTGCTACAACTATAAAAAGAGAAGTACATTTATAAGTATTAGCCATAATAATATTATTTGGGGAGAAAGAGATGGGGAGGGAAGGTGGGAAGGGGAAAGGAGAGAAAGAGGGAGAGGGAGCACATTATGTCTGTTTGAGAAGCAATAATTTGAGGTGTAATTTCTTTTTTGGTGCCTAGTTATAAGACTCACTTCTTAGAAAAAGAATTCTCTTCTAGAAGTATCTCTTCAATACTGGAAGGATTATGAATTATTCAAAACAATGTTTCTTAACAGTTGCCCTTCAGGATTACTTTTTTAATCTGTTGTTAATGGTGATTAATTCACTCCTGTCTCAGCTTTCCTTCCGTGTTCTTAGACCATGATTAACTTAGGCACTGTGACAAAACACCAGCCATCCTAACTGTCAGCATTGAAGAGCATGGGATTCACGGTGACAAGTGACTTTCTGGGTGACTTCAGCAAAGATGATTTCTCCACAATTGGGATCATTGACACATTGCTATTACTTGGTCATCACATAGCTCTTTAACCATCAACATACCAAGCAATGACCTTGGAAGTCGCACTCTCACCCCCTTAGTGAAAATTGTTTTATCACAGGGACCAAATAGAGCTACACTCAGAAAATGGATTTGTTTGCATAATGAAGACTGCCACAAGACCTGCACATATTTAGACAGATTTACCTTTTATTAAGCTCAATGCTTTAGAACTATCAGGAAACACACCTGTATCTGGAAACTGTATTTCAAAAACAAAATTATTGATCCTGATAGCAATCATGTTTTGAAATTGGATTTTGCTTTGGAGTGTCATTTTCATGGAGTTAATAGCGTCCCCAGTAATAACACAGGGCCAGAGGCTATGTTCACTCAAGGGAGTTGGGAAGTTAAGAAAACAAAAGTGCACTAAAGTGACCCTGGAGTGAGTAACAGTGTCTCCTTCAGAAGAATGACTGATAAACTCTTGCCCACTAAGTCTCTCCCAACATAACACTTAAGGCATCGTACGCTTTAACCAGGACCCGCTGCATAATTTGCAGGGCCCTGTGCAAAGTTAAAATGTGAAGCTCCTTGTTCCAAAATTAGAAATAATTCCAAAAAATGCAACAACAGAGCACTGAACCAGCTGTGGGACCTTCCTAAGCACAGGATACAGACTGCATCAGGCCCTGACTTTATCTGTAGTGCTGTTGTGTGCCATTAAAGTAACACAGGTGGGGAGGAGGGAGGATGGTTGATGGCCGCGGAGTAGATGGACGTGTCCTGAGCCTTGTCCCAGAGTGGGTGGAGGGAGCAGCTGAAACGAGTGGAATTCAGCCTGAATTTGGCGAGGAGACACAATCAGTGAGATTGTTTGCACCCAGGAAGGGCAGAAGTCTCGAAAGTAAGCCAGAGGAAAATTATTTGGGGGGAAAAATGAAAAAGAACCCCAAGTCAAATTTAAAGAAAACATCCCTTCATTAACTTTTGGTGGAAAATATGTTTGTATATTTCTCAGAAAACAACTGAGACCATCTGGAATCCTATAACAGAGATGGTCCAGCCATGAAGACAGAAGAGACACAATTCAGAGATGGAAGATGCTGACGACGCCTCACCATACCAGCAGACAGCAACTGCATGTTGCTGAAGGATGCCCAGGACCAAACCAGAGACAGTCGGACCTGTATCACCACCATTTGTCCACCAACCAGATCTGAAATATCATGGTTGACATGTATACATAAGGAACTATTTGACATTGAAATTGGGACTCAAAAGAACTGTTGGCCCAGAAAGGAACTCACTACAGACTGATTCATTTGCCTCTCAGCATAACCATTATGGCTTGTCACAGTTTAGGTTCTTACAAGGATATTTCTTGGATCACATGATCTCACACATCTAGAGTAAATAATGAACAACATAAACTGATGAACAAAAACAGACCCAGAGAAAGAGAAGCAGCGATCAGACTCTCAAACCTCAGAGGGAAAGTAGGGGAGGGTGGGGGTAAGGGGAAGAGATCAACCAAAGGACTTGTGTGCATGCATATGGGCCTAGCCAGTGGCCATGGACAACAGGGGTTGGAGGTGGGGGGCATATGTGGGGAGGGGTTTGGGATGGGAATGGGGGGATAAGGACAATTATGTAATACCATACTCAATAAAAAAATAAAAAATAAAAAAACTGTAAAAAAATAAAATAACACAGGTGGCCTTTTAAAAGAAAAAACAAAATACAACAAAAACATCTGGAATGTAACAAAACACCAAGAAATATGTCCTTTTATGTTTTGTCCTTCAAATCTACCTCATGGCTAACTCACCTGTGGAGAGAAAGCTTATAAAGATCATTGTTGCAAAAGTCACTGAACAAAAGTCTGCCCAACAGTCCTCACTTGGATCAATTCGAATGTTGCCATCCAAGCTCTCGGGGTTAATTTTTCTGCCTGAGATTCCCTGGGCACTTCTCTTTTTTCATTCCATCGACTACATACCTAGGCATCTACTTAGAGCTCACAATCTTTGGTTTATATAAATATTTTAGGGGACATAGAAATTGATAAATAGTTCCAATTGAAGTTAATGGGTAATTTTCTATTGTCTGTCTTTTATGCCTAAACAATGCTTTAACTTCCGTTTTAACTTTTTATTAAGAAAATTTCTTGTTTCATGTTTTGTTTTGTCTTTTTATAGTATGCCAAGAGTAGAAAATATAGTCCACCTGGAACTCTCACGAAGCCTCAACAACCATTATTTTGCTTTTTGATTCTCTTTATTCCCATCTTGTCTCCATGCCCCTTTCCCTTTGTTAACTTTTATTTTTTGTAGCTGCAATATTTTCAATCATAATCTAAATATCAAGTCATTTACCATAAATACTTCAGTATACATTAATTTTTTTCTTATACAATGTATATTGCTCCTTCTAAAATTAGTAAAATTACTTCCTTATTGTCACCTAATATCTAGCCGATACTCAAATATCCCCTGATGTCTAACAATGTGTTTTTACAGTTTGTAAACTTATAACAGGATCCAAAACTGTTCTACATTATATTTGATTGTTGCTATATCTCATTTGTCTTTAAATCAGAAAGAGAACCCTATCCTTATCTTTTTTTTTAATTTTTTCTCCCATTGATTTGTTGAAAGAATCATGAAAATTATCCTGTTAAATTTGTACTTGACTAATGGCTCCTTGGGGCTATTCCTCATATTTTCTGTAAACTGGACTTTATATCTAAAGGTTTGATTATATTTAAGTTTTGTGTCCTCCAAGTGTACTTTGAAAATGGTATTCTGCACACTCCACTGCATTTAGTCTCAGGGGTGACATGAACTCTGTGGGAAGTACCTTCATGAGAGGAGTTTAGGGGTTGTCAGCCTCATCTCACTCTAAAATTCCCACCCAAACTTCACTATTTTTATTATTTGTTGATGCCCTAAACCGCTGTTTTTACAAGGGGCTGTGAAATGATGCTTTTAAATTCCTATCATCTTTCCTGTTTAGAAGATTCCAGTCTTTTCCTGAGGCCTGTTGGTTAGTCTGGAGTACAGTCCCTCCCTGCGGGCAGGACAAATGCCTATTTCCTCCCAACTCTTGATTTTATTAACAGGAGTGGGTGCTGAGCCATTTCCAATAGTGTCAGTACATTTTGTTTTGTTTCTCCAATACTTTTTTTTGCCCTTTCCTGTTTTTGTGTGTGTCTTTTTATAGCATTATGTATATAAATGATTCCATATACACAATGTATTTGAGTCGGTTGCGGCCATTAATTATTCTTTTTGATGTTCAATTTGTGTCTTCTTTTGTCTACAGAAACCTCATTAAGCTGCCTTCTAGGTTCCTCTGAAGTGGCATCATTAGCCTCTATATTGTGTGCAGAGGCCATGCCCTGGTGCTCATTGCTGCATCGAGGCCAATGCTTCCAGGCCTTCCCAATGGACACTGATGGAGATACATGTGTTTTACAGTGAGAGAAAAAGTGCCACACTGATATTATGTCCCCTCTCTTTTCATACATACAAATCCACTTTAAATTTGATTCCTAGGTTTCCCTCAAAGTTCTGATTATTGAGCGGATAAGGCCATCTCTATTTTGACTCCTATTTCGTACCTCAATTCAGACTGAACTTGGATGCTTTTTCATCATACAAAGTTCAGATGGTCAAGTCCCTAAATTCTGTCCAGAAAATTTTGAGATCTTCATCTCCCTTGCAAAATTCTGAATGAATGTCATAGAGAGGATGTTTAGCCTTCATTATAAATTACTTCTAATGGTCTTCAACTTATTTCTCTTTTTTAAAAAAATCTAATGTATTTTTTTTTTAAATTTCAGTGTCATAAGTAGATAGACATGGTGATGAACTCATCCATATTCTGGTTCTAGTTACTCGCACAGTTCATTTAACCTAATTTATTCTAATTGCATCTCCCCCAACTACATTGGCATGGTTCAGTCTGCATATAACTTGCAGTATAGAAGAACAGATCTCCACAGTTGTTCAGAATTTTAACAGTCATCACTTCAGAACTGCAATTCTGTCTGAGGGTCTCAAAAGGGGAACATTTCCCACAAACCAATCCAGCTGCATGGGAATTAGACACTGTTCCTGGAAGCAGGCAGAGTCTCGGGATTAGTTTCAGTCTATTAGAAAAGCTACCCAAGAAAGACTCCAAGGAGCCTGCCCTTGTCTAACTCGATTATGCCGGCCTCTTTCTCAGAAGGCTAATCAGCTTTTAAATTCAGGCGCAAATAGAAATAAATTAAAGACCAGGTCCAAATCGCAGAAGGGTAATAATAAACCTTTACACATAATGGATTCTGCATCCAGAAAACAAGTGCATTCTGACCCTTCAAGATTGATACATCACCGAGGAGAAAATATGATCACCTGTGGTCCAGAAATATCGTATTATCTTAGGAGCCAAAAGAAAAATTGGTCCACGGGTGGGGGTGGGAGTGGGGGGGAATCAAGCCTGCACAGCAGCGAGGACAGTGGATTGTTTCCTAAAAACAGGAGGGAGGGTTTCCTTTATCTGCTAGTCCTTCCATGACATAAAAATGCCAGTAGAGCAAAACCCTATTCAAAACAACGTGGTGTTTAAACTCTTGAAATTGGGAGTAAAATCCCTGGCAGGGATTTTGATCCCAGGAAATGTAACATTTATAAGGGCACGGTTCATTAGCCTGTGTTCACATCTGGAATTGGGCTGCCGTGAAAACCGACTGCGGTGACTGATCTAATTATAAAGCAGCCTGCCACAGTTTCAGATAGCTACTTTTCCAAACCCAGATGGACGCTGCGAGCTCATTTTTTTCCCTTCCTCATTTTTCTAGAGCTTCCAGATGAATGTCTGCCTAGTGCAACTATGGGAGGCCCCTTCCTGTCCACATCACAGTCAGGGGCACACCCTGCTGATCCGGCTCCCAGCCCATTGAATGATGCTTCCATTTTCATGAAAGAAATAGGACCAGGCCCAGACACGGCCTGTCACAATTAAGCCTGCTCATCTGTCATCATAACTTTGAGAGGGAGTGTTTCATCTCAGTCTTTTCACATCCTCTATCATCTGCAGAGAAACAAACAAAAAAAAGTGGTTCAAGGGAGATATCTTCAAGATTACCCTTCAGAAAAGGAAAAAAAAAGTATTTCCAAACAGGTTTTCTTTGTACGGAGAAAATTACATCCTGAAAATAGTCTTTATTATGAGAGTTGATACTGTGTTGCTTCCCTTTAGTTATAAAAAGAAGTTACAGTTAAAAAGCAAATCAAATCTGGGTCAAAGAAACATACAGGGGTGGGTAAAAGTGGGTTTACAGTTGTTCCTATGGAAAATGTATAATACAAGAATAAATCATGATGCAAGAATAAACTCCGTGTTTCATGTACTCACAGCTCTAAACCTACTTCAGCCACACCTATATTCTAAAGGACTCAGTAAGTCAGATACGTCATTTCCTATTTCCCCATGTGCTCCACTGCAGCCACCACAGTCTTCATTGGGCAGCAATGGGTCAGTGTGTCGGGGGCTGGGGATGACTTGCTGCTCATCAGAATAACGTGGGACCCAGCCGGCTCTATTGCCTTCAACTACCAGATCTCGGGCATGCATTTGATCCCTGAGGCTGGGATTTTCCTCTGGCAGAACCTGCCCAAACAGTCAAGTATCAGGGTTAAATGAGGTAATATGAATAATCCAAGACATACATTCAAGAGGAGGTATTTCTCCTAGTACTTTCCTAGTGAAACATGCAAAGGAAAACAAATGAGATAAATATCTTGGGTTATACTATATATTTTTGATGTCTTCATTCCAGTTTATTAAGGAATCAAACTTGGAAATTATAGAGCACAAGATGTATGTATAGCCTTGTGTTTGCACAAATTCTGTCTATTTTTATTCTGGAGCTTCATGATATAAGGGACCATGATTGCCTCTCATGTTTCAAACTCAATACCAGGAGTGGCAGTAAATTCCCAGTAACCTATGGTAAATACCTAATTACACATTTATCTAGAATTTTATGAAATCTATTTACTTTTTTGAGTATGTACAAACTTTAAAAATAAATTTTTTTATTTATTGATTTTTTTTTGAGAGAGAGAGAGACATCAATTTGTTATTCTACTTATTTAATTAATTCTTTGGTTGTTTCTTGTATGTGCCCTGACCAAGGATCAAACTAGCAATCTTGATGTATTAGGACAATGCTCTGATCAATTAAGCTACCCTACTAGGGTAGCATGAACAAACTTTCAAGGTCATAGGTCTTGAAATTAAAAAAATAATTGTTTTTTACTAAATTTCCTTTTTTTTGTAGAAATTCTGTAGTTGAAGGAACCACTGAGCTAAAGCCACCCCCCCCCTTATTTTTAAAAAAATATTTTAAGTACAGAATCAACCACCTCACTCCTCCAGCCCATATCAAATAATAATACACTAGCATCTTGAAGTTTAACTAACTAGTAACTCACTAAACATACCAGTTTCCACTGTGTCAAAGGCTTCATTCATTTATGTCCTAAGAAGTATAAGTCTCAGCCTGAGAGATCAAGAGTCTTGCTCAAGGTCATGCAGCCAATTATGGCAGAACTAGCTTTTTGTCTTTACACAGCCTGGTATCTTCTAATTATTTTAGTCTAATCTTATTGATGTTCCTTTTCCCCTTGATCATTTTAGTTGATAGCAGTCATCTGATCTGTGTACTAAGGATTAGTAGACTCTGTTCTGTTGTCCTGCAACCATCTAGCTACATGGCTCTAGGCAATTCCCCCACAAAGTACAGAACTTGCTAGAGAGAGGTTTTTACATAGCCAGATTTTTTAAAAAGTAAATTATTAACTGTTCATGATCCCTCATTAATTCAGTACAAGGATCCAATCTTAGGAAAATGACAAATGATGCAGCCCCAAATTTTTATCATAGTATCATCTATGAAAGCAAAAATGGAATACTTAAATATGAAAAATAGATATTGACTACAGACTATGGCACATCCATGATAAGATGTATTATTTAGCCAATAAAATCTTAGTAATCTTTGCAGGTTACTTTAGTCATGTGCCAAAATGTCCTCAATGTTTCAAACAAAATTTCAGTGTAAGTACTGAATAATTCGGATTAGCAAACACGTGTGCTAACTGTATAAAACAAGGGAAATCTGCCCAACATGTTAATAGCAGTTATTAGAAGATATGTTTATTTTTTCCTTTATGGTTCTTCTCCCCCACCCCAAATATTCTAATTCAGTTGCATTTTATGCAAAACAACCTATTTAAAAATTCACATGTATCTTATCATTGACACAGCAGAACCTAAAAGTCCCCACTTAAACCTCACTCACTGTCTGCTCTATAAACCATTTAGATGACATATATCTATTCAAAAGTCCTTTCTGACTGGTGTCTGGAATCCAGATCCCTAAAGAGGGTGTGTAGGAAAGGTTTTCCTTGCCCTCTTCCTTTTAGTTTCAGTCTGTCAAACCCTCTTCCTTTGGGGAAGTGTCATTAATTAGGGGAGACTGCCTGGTGTGTCCATCTCTGAGACACACGATGTGTCCAGGGAGAGGCATGTGACCCAAAATGGGCCCATGTGAGCCCTGTGGGTGCAGAGAAGCTTTGGGGAAGGTTCCAGGGAGGTGTAACAAGCTTGCTATATAAAAAGCAGCCTGATGCCAAGGAACAAGTAGAGCAGAGACATGAAGAGAGAGAAAAGTGGTCCTGATGGTGTCTTGCAAATCCTTGATCCACCCATGCCTGAAGCTAATCCAGTCATAAGACATCTCAGATATGTGGGCTCCAAATTACCTTTTATCATTAAGCAAGTTTGAGTGTCATTCTTCCACTCCTCACAGAGAGTACTAATAAAAGATCTGAGCAAACTAATAAAAAAGAATCACCTTTAACTCCTATTCAGCACTGTCTTAATTCATCTCATGTTAATGCACATGTTCAGAAGAAGAACAAAATTCTAACACATATTCAGTAAGTTTCTCATGTGACCTTTTTTTTTTTACCTTGCAGTAACTTATGCTTTAACAATGTTCTAGTATACAACTTAACCCATATCTCTATTAAAATTCAATGAGTTCAATGCACTAACTAGTTTTTTTTCTTAGCTATGTAAAAAAAAGGTCATTTACATTTATATTTCCATCTTTCCTAAGTGCTTTGATTCAATCTGCAAAATTAATGAAGACGTTCTTTCCTATTATGCAAATCATTCAATGGGATCACTGCTCCCTTGAATGGAAAAGGACTCAGCAGGATGCCTGCTATGTGAATGACTGGCACCTGCTGAAGCTCCTTTTGGGTGTTCTGCCATTCAGGGAATGTGCTGGCCAGTCCAGGACCCCACATGTGAGATAAACTTTATCTCAGAATAGGGGATGGAGGCTTATCCAGTAATTAGTTGCCCTCAAGGAAATCTCTTTGAAGTCACAATAGATTTCAAGTTCTCTCCAAATTGATTAGAAAAGGAACAAAACACTGTAATTCAACTGTCAATCACAAAGTAAGTAAATGTTTATGGACATTATATTTTGCAAGGGAAATTTGGAGCATTTGTTGGGTCCAGTTGATGAAACCTGGAATCTTGAAAAGATTTGTGGTTTCAAGTCTAGAAAGAAACAAAGAAAGGGAAAAGGACTGAAAGGCTGTCAATTTGATGTAACTGAGAATGACAAGAAAAGGACTGATCAGGCTTTTAGAAAAATGACCCAAACTGAGAAGCAAGGGGGATGCTATGTGATTAGAAGTAGGGCAGATGTGCTAATGTAGAAATAATCTCAGAGGAACTGAGGAAAGTTCTGCACTTCTGGCAGTCCTCGGGTTACATCAGACTCGGCTTATGTCATTTCACTGTTATGTCACTATCTCCCAGTTATTTATATATATATATATATATATATATATATATATATATATATATATATATAGTTCTTCCATTTCGGCATACATACATAGGTGCTTTATGTTTTTGTTATTTATTTACCACAAGGTCAGGAATTATTATTTTTCTTTTAAAATTTTTTACTACTTCACTTCATTACTGCTGTATACATGCTCCACTTGAGTGACATAGGTGCTTATGAAAATGGGTTCCGACTTACAGTGAAAATTGCCTTACATTGTGTTGTAGGAGCAGATCCCCACCATAACTGAAGGACTGCTAAATGCCCAAGCCATTATGAGCAGGAAAAAGAATAAATTAGTGTTTATTAGCGCTTTTTAGGTATGGGTTATTATTTTTTTAATATAAAACATGGAAAAATGTGCATTTGTGACATGAGATAACTAGGAGGAAGTGAAGGAACTAGGAAGGAGTTTTATATGTGATTTCCTTTGTATAAAACAACTTATATGTATTACTAGTGGCCCAGTGCACGAAATTTGTGCGGGGGGGTGGGGGGCATGTTCCTCAGCCTGGCCTGCACTCTCTCCAATCTGATACCCCTAGAAGGATGTTCTACTGCCCATTTACAGTGATCAGGCGGCCTAAACTGGCAGTCAGACATCCCTCTCACAATCTGAGACTGCTGGCTCCAGCCACTCACCTGCCTGCCTGCCTCCCTGATTGCCCCTAACCACTCTGCTGGCCACTCTGCTTGTCCCCAACTACCTCCTGCCACTGGCCTGCTTGCCCCCAAATACCTCCCCACCAGCCTGATCACCCCCAACTGTCCCCCCCTGCTAGCCTGCTCGCCCCCACTTTCCCTCCCCATAGGCCTGCTCACCCCAACTGTCCCCCTGCTGGCCTGCTTACTCCAAATTGCCCCCTTGCCCCTCCCTGCCAATGTCCTGATCACCTCCAACTGGCTCCCTTGCTGATCTGCTTAGCACCAAGAGCCCCCACCATCACATCCTGGCCTGATCAATTCCCTGGCAACCTAAGGTCCCAGCTCCTCTTTTTCTTCTTCTTCTTCTTCTTCTTCTTCCCCCCCAACCCCAGCACCTCCTTGAGTGGAGGCCAGGGCCAGCTGAAAGCAAGTATCTAGGATTTATTTATCTTTTATAATTAAAACTTTGTAGCCTTGAGAGGAGACTAGAGTTGGCCAAGGGAGGGCAGGAAGCTTGGCTTCCTCCATTGCCAGGAGCAACCCAAGCCTCCTGCTTGCTCCAGCTCTGTGGCCAGCCACCATCTTGGTTGGGTTAATTTGCATACTCACTCCTGATTGGCTGGTGGGCATGGGTTGGCATAGCAGAGTGATGGTTAATTTGTATGTTTCCTTTTTGTTAGTGTAGATGCCCCATTGGAGAATAATATAGTATTCTTATCTAGACATCTATAGCTATAGATCTAAACAATTTATGAACTTAGAAACTGCAAAACAGATACATTTGAAGATGGAAAATGATTTCTATAATTCTAGTTCAGTGAAAAAGAATGGCTGTGCTGATGAAGACTCTTGAATATAATCCTTGCATTTCCTTTATCTGTTTTACATTAGAGATATCCTCTATCTGTCATAAGGGGATTTCTTGTGTTGGTGTTAGGGTGTTACAGTAAAAGCCTCCTTTTTCTTTTTATCGAGTAGTACTAACTTCATCATAGTCATACTACTCCATTAGTTACAAAGAAATATACTCTGGCTGTTTGAAATTAAGACCTGAATGGGAACAACTTTACATTTTAACGTTCAGACATCTTATAATTGGAATAAAGCAACATACACCATGGTATTTCAACAAAGGAGAATTGAATCCTCTATGAAAGATGTTGTAGATGGGGTCTGTTTGATGAGGGGACCATGGCTTTTGAAGTGTGTGTCTGTGTGTTTGTAAATGTATACAAAATCATATCCAGTCAATGAACTGATAGTGGAGCTCACATTCTAACATCAATATTCTTGAAAATGATGCTATATAATTTAACTAGAAATGAAGATTGTCTTCTCTGAAGTATATCAGGGTCTGCATTTAGCTGGAAGCAATAATAAAAATAAAAATGCCCCACCCTTGTAGAGCTCTCTGATGTCTTATGACAACTTCCTAAGCATCATTAGGCTTTTATTTAATTCAGTCACAGAGAGGCATAGTGATTTTAGCAATTGATTTGCTTAATCTACAATTTCATTGTCTAAGGAAAATTAGAACCCAAACATCCCGATTCTCAGCCTAAGATCTTTGAATTACACTACCAACATAATGGCTCCTCTGAAGACTTGAGAGAGGTGTGCTCTTATCAGAGTGCATTGTTATAGATCTTTTATTTTTCTGACATTCTCACTAGACTGTAAGTTTTCCCAGGGAAAGAACTGAACATGTCCTCTGGCATCTTCGACAATTAGCTCAGTCTAGCATAGCATGAGGAAGAGCACCACATATTTTAAAAAAATGAGAAGCTGGAATATAAAGTAGGATAATGGTATTATTTCTAGAAGTGTGGTTGTTTTGCTATACCAAAATAGATAGTGTGTGGTTAAATCAATTGAAAAGTAGGTAATTAATAATTATATCAAGGAATTCTGCTTATTACAACATTACATTCATGTTAATTTTTTTTTTTTAGTTTGTGAAAAGGGAAGATGTTGGGTATCTCATCTCTTTTAGTAAATATTGTTCATCACCCTCAAATTTTTCCACACCCATTGGAATACTTGCAATATCTTCTAGCCTCAGTGATATCAAACACTAATAATTAATATTGCTGCTATGTTAGTTGAGAATGCTTAATTCTGTCACAGACAGAATTATGGGAAGCTCTTCATGGTCACTATCTGATTGGCATTCACACACATTTTTTTAATTAAGCGCTAATACCACCACATTTTACAAAGAAAGAAAGAAAAAGGTGGCCAAATTTCATAACTCAGCCCAAGTCACACAGGAAGTAAGAGGCAGAGCTGGGCATTTAATCCATATCTTTCAGATACCGTCGTCCTAAACAATAGTAGCCACTTCTCTGGGGAGATACCACAACGCTGGAGGGGGATGCAGGGCTGTGGACAAACCTAGGACTGGAGAACTGATTGGCACTCCAAAGCACCATGGGAACATGTGAAAGGTCAGGAAGGAGAACCTGACACTGGACAGAATGAGAGGAAAGAAGAAAGGCTAACCCAAGCAGCAGCAGTAAAGCAGGAGACAAATGGCCAGAGCTTAAGGGCCATGTGAACACATATGGTAAAAGAGTGGGGATCCCAATGACTCCCAGTTCTAGGCTTTGGTGCCTGGGAAAAATGATAAAACCATTCACAAGAAGAGAAGGCATGAGTCTGGGAAGGAAAAAAAAATGTTTGGGGGCATCAACTCTTGCTTTTTGTCTAGTTCCTTTCCATCAGCTCCAGGTTTTTTATGACTCTGATCCAATTTAAGTTCTCCTATAACTCATTTACTTGGGGGCTTTTATTAAGCTCTGTGATACTCCAATGAACTAATTCCTACCAATTTTCCTCTGCCAGCTGATATACACTTTTTAGAAGGATATTTCTGATAGAGATTGTTTTTACCCAAAAGAGTAACTATCATAGTGGAAATCTCACTATGTACAGGTCACGGAAGTGCTATTTGGAGTTGGCATGTCCATGTCTTTCTCTCACGCTATCGTGGCTGCCTTTACTATTGGCTCTAATCTTGATGTATATATAAAAATATGTAAGGTCATGAGCACATTAGGCTGGAAAATTTTTTCAGTATATCCTGATGATAAATTTTAGTGTTTAGTGAAAATAGAATTCTTGTAGGGACATATATACTGTCCACATTTTCCTCCCAATTTTCAGCTTCTCAAGGCTTCTGACTGTATTGGGACCCTATCTGGGATGATTTGCTCTAAAATAAATCCCTGGAATTCACTAGTGTATTAAAGCCTATTAGGAAGCCCTTTTCTTTCTTTCACTTTATCTTTGAAAAAGCTGCACATTGTTTTATATAAATATAATCTCTCCATTTCTGAAAAGGAGCAAAGTCATAACCAAGGACTAGTTTAAAATTTATTTTCAGAGGTACTAGGGAAAGTTACATGAAATTCTGAACTTTTGTACTCATGTCTATACCAGAATCCCATTCAACTTGAGCATTCTTATTCAGTCTTGTTTCAAAATGGGATATGCATTCTGGGAACTTAAAGTTACATTAACGAGAAGAATATTGGAGAGAAGAGGAAAGGAAGACAAGCCTCCTTTGGTATATATGCAGACAACATATGCTCTGATGCTTTCTGCATCCTGTTGAAGCACTGCTGACAGATTCCAAATGAACAAGAGAGAGGATGTCAAGAATTAACAAGCAGCTAGGAGACTCCATGGTGAATCATTATTCAAAGAGCAAATATACTTGGCTGTTAAAACAGATCACAAGATGGTTCAGCAAAGGGAACTGTAGGCTAATTTTCTCATTCGAATGTTTTCAAACACCTACTATGAGCTGGTATAGTGATAACTGATGATCTAAAGACGAAACGCACTGTTTTGCTTTCAAGATAATGATAATATGAAACAGAATGGGATAAGCACTATTGAGAGATTTAAATAAAACACTGTGATGAGCACAAAAGGATGGAAAGATTTGTGTACATGAACATCAATGAGGTCTAATAACCCAATACTGATTTTTTGGTCCATCTCTACTATAATGCTGCACACGACTTGAAAAGAGTTGAACATACAGCCAGTGCACTTTCCTTTGGCATCATGCTATCCCTGTAATTTTATTTTAAAGCTACACAATTTAACACAGAAGCATGTATAATCCATGGATTAAAAGTTTCATGATAAAAGTATTGTATATTAATTTCTGGTTAAACTCTTGTTTTAGCAGATATAGCAAGTTTCAAACAGTCTATTTCTTTATTATGGGAAGATATTTGTTCTTCATGTCAGAATAGAAGATAACTCTCAATTTAACATTCTTTCAAGATTTCACTTGAGCTAAAGGGAGTCACAGATTAAACTATGACCCAGTAGCAAATTGTTTCATGCAGGACCTATTTTACTTTCCATTATATTCCTGATGATATTGGCCTTTGTGGTCAGGCAGGTATGTGAAGCCGATGTCTAAATGTCACCTACATTTCTTGTCTGGACATGAAGAATAACTCGAGGCCCACTGTAGCAGATAGTAAATACCACAGTCAATGTTGTACTGACACGGATCCTTTTGTTTTCCTCCTAACCAGGTCTCAAAGTCTGAACCCTTTTGTCTTAGTCAGTTTGGGCTGCTGTAACAGAAACAACAGAAATTTATTTCTCAGTTCTGGAGGCTGAACATCCAAGATCAAGATTCAGTGTCTGGTGAGAGCCCCCCTCCTGGTTTACAGATGGCTATCTTCCTTCTGCATCCTCACACTGCAGAAAGGGGGAGGGAGCTCTCTAGGGCCTCTTTTCTAAGGCACCAATCCCATTCACGAGGGCCCCTTGCACAATACTTAATGACCTCCCAAAGGCTCCACCTCCAAATACACACTGGAGATTAGGTTTCAACATCTGAATTTTGTTGGGACACAAACATCCAGTCCATAGTAATGGACTGCTTTTCAGCCTGCTCCCCTGGCACACTGTTCTAGCCTACAGAGCTTTCAAGAGTGTGAAGTGCCTGGAGGCTACCATCATCTCCACAATGGCAATCAATGAATGTGAGAATAATAGCCAAGCTCCAATGTCTCTGGTGGGGAGAACTCTAACTCATCCTTCAGAGGTCCCCAGAAGGATTGGCCGAGGTCTGTCTACCCATTGATTTAAAGTACTTCTGCCCAAGGTCTCCCCTTCCTTTGGCTTCCACCCCTTCCCTGTCCCACTTCCTTTACTTCTCCCCCTTAATGAATCGCTTGCACACAAATCTCATCTCAGGATTTGTTTTTGGAGAAACTTATTTAATAAAGCAAGAGTTTCATTAGTTAATAATGTGAACGAAAAGAGCCACATGCTAACCTGATGAGCTCAGGGAAGGCCTGCGTGGCAGTCTTGCAAACTCAGAGACCTAAAGTAACCACAGAGGATGGTTTGAAAATTAAATATCTTACTACCAACAGGTTATAGTGGGCAGTCATTTTCTAGGCCAATATTTTCCCAGACAAAGATCAACTTTGATCTTTACTGAGCCCCTTTGCCTTTCTGGCTCTAAGATAACCTATCTGTGAGATGTCTGAGTAACTTGTAGCTTCCTCTTTACCCAGGACCCCTGAGAGCACAATGAATGGCCCTGAGACATTCCCTCATTGTTATTGTTATCAAGTTGATTGTCAACTGTTAATTGCATTGCAGTGTTCTGTATCCATCTCTGTAAAAGAAGCTCATGTCCATCATTTCACTTTTTACCCTATCCCACAGGTTTCCCACCGGCTTGCTTTCTCCTGTACCTATGTCCCTCCTTTGATTGCAATGTATAAATATAGAAATGTAACCTGCCATTCTCTGGAGCATTATCTCAATTCTTTGAGGTTCTGTTTCCAGGCAATTGTCAACAGTTTGGCTCAAATAAACTCACAAAAATTATTTACAGGTTTCAATGTTGTTTTTTTTTTGTTAACATTAATATATTTACATTTTACTACTTCCAAAAATAATTTGAGGGAAATTCTTATAATATTTTCTCTTAAATTCATATATTGTAGTTCAAACAATGAACTATAAACTTCTTCTGATTCATAAAACCCATCTTGATAGTGTCACTATAAAAAACGGTATGGAGGTTTCTCAAAAAACTAAACCAAGAATTATCATTTGATCCAGTAATCTCACTCCTGGGTATATATCCTTGATGAAATCACTATCTCAAAGAGATATCTGCACTCCCCATGCTCACTGCAGCACTATTCACACTGGCTAAGATATGGAAACAATTTGTGTCTAACAATGAATGAAGGGTTCAAAGATGTGAGATTATATAGATGTGGCACACACACACACACACACACACACACACACACACTCAATCACTCAATATACTATTATTCAGCCATGAGAAAAAAACATCTGTCATTTATAACAACATGGATGAAACTTAAGGGCATTATGCTAAGTGAATTTAAGTCAGGCAGAGGAAAAACTAATACTATGATCTCATTTAGATGTGGAATCTAAGAACATTCACTCACAGAAACAGAGAGCATTATGGTGACTGTCAGAGGCTGAGGGGTAGTTAGTCAAAGGGTACAAACTTCCAGTTATGAGACATACATTGAGGGATCGAGTGTACAGCATGGTGACTATAATTAACAATGTTGTATTGTACAATTAAAAGTTACCATAAAATAGAGCTTAGATGTGCTCACGATAGCAATACCAACAAAATGGTAATTATATGAAGTGAAGGATGTCTTAACTAATCTTGTTGTAAACATTTTGCAATACCTACATGTTTTAAATCAGCACCTTGTACACAAACTTGCACAATGTTATGTGTCAATTATATCTTAATAAAGCTGAAGAAAATAAAAATAAAACCCATCTTGGACTGCCTGAAGCTTATCCTTATCAGTTTAGCAATTTATTCTTCACTGAGAAAAGCTCACAGGATTCGTTTTATATGACCTCATCCAGATATCTTGTAAACATATTTAATTATTTCTAGCCGTGAGCCTCAGTGGGTCTGTGGAATAGGAGTGGGAATGCGGTGTTGCTGGCTTGAGGCACTTCTGCACAAATGCTTTTGTTCATTTCAAATGACAATATTAAAAAATCACTTTTTGAGGTTGAAATTTAATAAAAACTTCGAAAAATCTAAATAAAAAAACTTGCTGCATACATTATAGTCTTACAAAAATTCTGAAAAACCTTCCTGCTGACTGGAATAGAATCAGAACCATTTTAATCTGCAAAGTAATATCTCACACAAGGAGCTAACATCATTACCTACCGGTATTTCTCTGACCCATAGGTGGGCATTGGGGCTAAAATAAACTTGAAGCCAGCTCTCTCAGTGCCTGCGTGGAGGAGGGGAAAATTCCCACCACACTTCCCCAGCTGCATGGCCTGGTGCAGAGCAGCTCTGCGTAAATGCCAATCACAGCCACACAGCACCCTGAGGGTGGGTGGGGCCGAAAAGGCCATCAGACTATGTGGAGAATGGCCATCCTTGGACACCATGGAAAACTGAGCTAATATAGCTTGCTTCAAATCTAGAAATGAACACTTTTTTTTTTCATTGACAAGTTAGGAAAAAGGAAATGACTGAGGTTTCAGAAAACCACAGTAAGTGAAGAGAACCAAAAGCAGAGCAGTGACCTTGGGAACTGAGGCCTGGGAAACTGGAGGAACCCTGCCCAGCAGAGAGAGGAACTGAGGTGGCTGCCAAATGCTGGGACCTAAAGGACTGTCCCTTCTGGGTAGAGAAGCCCCGCCTTCCAGCCCAGGAAAGAGTCAAGGACACCTGAGCTTCCCTAGCCTGGCTCTCTGCAGTAGGGCTGCAAGCAAACCTGCATCACGAAGTGGGTGGAACACAGTGTCACCTCTCCCTCCCTGCTGCCAGGAGCCCAAGCTTAACGTTAATGTGAAAACTGTTCCCAGACAAAAAGGGAGTAAGAACACTGAAGATTTGAAAGGCATATTAATCATCTTGATGTTTTGCACATGTGTAGGACCCAGCCCCAAACCATGTGATACACCTCTTCATAAGAAACACTAACATTTCTATGTTGGTGTCATGGTTGATGAGGCTGAGACAACACTTATAATTCCTATCAAGAGACATTCACAATTTTTATTCCATATATTAGTAAATCATACTTTCACAGTTAGCATTTGATGAGGAAAAGGTACTAGGAAATTTGATACCTGGAGGGAGATGAGAATATAAGGGGTTGTCCCATGGAGGGAAAAAGTGTTAAAGCAGAGCACTCATAGTAACAGCACACACACACACACACACACACACACACACACACACACAACAACAACAACAACAACAACAACAACAAAAACTGATATTTGTACAAGTATATGGTTTTCTCTTACAGTTCCTCATGTCACTATCAGGATAGCTCTGATAAGTCAGTAGGACAGGAAGTATATCCCTGTATTTTCACAAAAACAAAGAATCAATGATGAAGTGCCCCACCCAAAGAATAAGAAACCTGAACCATAGTAGTGAATTATATTTCTGTCTGCCCTTCTTGACATGCCACATTGCTCAGTGTCTTTGAACATCTGAAGTGAAGCCATCCTCCAATGACAGCAGCTAAAATAGCACCCTCCACGGACCTTCCATGAGCATATTGAATCATAAATGATGAGATGTGCTAATTCAGTAGCCTAAATATGGAAATATGTTCCAGTATGCAACTGAAGTCCAAGTCCACCTTCTTAGCCACAGATATTAATGGCTGCATATACACATATTTCCCATTCTCTTCATTCATTAACCACTTAAAGCAATGTAGGTCACCTCCAAATGAATTTGGTAGAGGCATTCTGCTTATGATATAAAAGATAAATTCTGCTATCCTCTTGGGTCTCCTGTCTTTTCCTATGAAAATCCATGCTCTGTAATCATTCAGAGTCATCTACTCAAATGCAAATCTGATTGCCTCATCCTCAGTTTAAAGACATGTATTGGGTGTCTGTCGTCTGAGTCAGACCTGCTTCACCTCTCACAGCACGTGTGGCTTTCTGTGATGGCTCATGATTATCCCTAACCTCTCACCTGAGATTCCTCGTCTTGTAGCAATTCCTCATCTTGTAGCAGGCTGAAGCAATTCCAAATCCCATCTGGCCCACACAGTTTTTCTGTTTTCTTTCTTTTTTTTCATATCCTCTACTATTTTTTTCTCTCAAAGCAAACAATTTTCCCTTAATTCTATGTATCACTGTAAGGCTCATTTCACACTGTAGCTTCTTAGGAAGACTCAGCTTACTCTGACCGATGGACTGTAGAGCCTCTGTGACTGTCATCATTCCATAGCCACACCTGCTGTGGAACCACCCAGCCAAATCATGAGTATGTATGTCTGTATCTGCTAACATACATAGGGATATTTTCTATTTATCCAGTGGGGGAGCCCTAGACAACAGCGGGCATGATAATGTATTCATCCTCTGAATTTCTAGCATCTAATTTAAGACCAGACACACAGGAGGTGCTCATTCATTATCTACATATCTGAGGTGAGATTAAATGAACTATTTAAAAACATGGTTTCCTGCCAAAACTGGTTTGCTCAGTGGATAGAGCGTTGGCCTGGGGACTGAAAGGTCCCAGGTTCCATTCCAGTCAAGGGCACATCCTTAGTGGGTGGTGTGCAAGAGGCAGCTGATTGATGATTCTCTCTCATCGATGTTTCTAACTCTCTATACCTCTTCCTCTCTGTAAAAAATCAATAAAATATTTAAAAAACTAAAAACTAAAAACATGGTTTCCTATTTTCTTTCATCTTAGTTTATATTAAATTTGATCTGTTCTTTTTTGGCACTATTTTCTCTTTAACATGTTCGCTCCCATTCAATGCTCTGTCAATTCTCTAAATTCTTGGCACAAAAACAAGAATAAAATAACTGATTGGATCAGGATCATTCATTTCTCTTTAGCTCTACACCCATAAAATAGGTTGCTGTAGAAAACGAAAAGAACCCGCTTCATTTCTTTAAAGGTTCCCAGGGGAATAAGTCCAATCAATTTCCTTCTCTAGAAAGTCTCAAAATAATAAAGCTTACAGGAGGAAATTGATTAAGTATTAGAGCATACATTGCGCACTGAGCTGCCAACCCTACCTCCCTTTGCCCTTATTAATCATGCAATAAAAGGGCTTCCTGGAAACATGAGAAAGCTGTGTCACCTGTGTCACTACTTTCATGGTGGGAGAAACTTGCAAGGTGAGTCACTTTGGACCCACTAGGATCCTCATTTAATATTTGTGGGAACTAAGTGATTTGTGTCTGTCTACAGTTGTAACCACAAAGAGGAAATGAATGACAGTTACTTTTCTCATAACTTCAAGAACTTAGGTAACAGGTCATCTTTCTACGAAATGATTTACTACTTGCCCTGCCTTGCTAGTTCAGTTAGTGATCACCACCTGGCCACTTTCACTAGGTGTACCAGTTAATAATGTGGATTTTTTTTAGTAGATAGAATTACAGATACGTTGATATGTATGCGATTTGATACGTATGCTATTTTGTTGTATTGACAACCACCTTCAAAATTTCATATGTCAAACTTGCTGAAGGTGTTAACATCATAGATATTTTTACACTTAAAATGTCGAATTTCGTGCAAAGAAAAGAGCATTTACATGAAGTTTAAATTCATTATTTTAAAGAAAAGTGCTGCTTAATACTTTGGGAAGCTTATGGTGAACATGCTCCTCAAGATACTTGTGAACACTGGTTTAAGTGCTTTAAAAGTGATGATTTCAATGTGAAAGACAAAGACTTACAGGTCAACTGAAAAAGTTTGAAGACCAACAATTACAAGCATTAATGGATGAAGATGCATGTCAAACTCAAAAACAATTTGCAGAAAGATTAGATGTTGTTGGCAAACAATTTCTGACCCTTTATAAGCAATGGGAAAGATTTTAAAGGAAGAAAAATGGGTGCTACACCAACTGAACAAAAGACAAATGGAAAACCGAAAAGTCATCAGTAAAATGTTGCTTCAACAGCATGAAAGTCTTTTTTGCATGGAATTGTGACTGGTGATGAAAAGTGGATTTATTATGAGTATTCCAAATGCACAAAATAATGGGTTGATCCAGGTCAACCATCAACACAGACTGTAAGGCCAAATCACTTCAGAAAGAAGACAATGCTCTGTGTTTGGTGAGATCATGAAGGTGTGTTGTATTATGAGCTTCTAAAGCCAGGTGAAACTGATAATATTAATCACTACTGACAACAAATAATCAATTTGAACCATGCTTTGATTGTGAAACAACCAGAATGTTCCAGAAGAAATGGCAAAGTAATTCTGCTTCATGTTGATGCACCATTACACACTTCACCAGTTAAAGTCACCTTAAAATATCTTGCCTCCATCCTTTATATAGCAGGTTTAACCTACCCACTATATTTACCAGACCTTGTTCCTTCAGGTTACCACTTGTTCCAATCGATGGCACACACATTTTCTAAGCCAGCACTTCAAAACATACAAAGAAGTGGAAAATTGGGTCTCTCAATGGTTTGCCTCAAAACAAGAAAAGTTCTATTGGGACAGTATCCACCAATTACCTGGAAAATGTGTAGCTAGCAATAAACATTACTTTGAATAAAGCACTTTTGATGTTTCTCTTGAAATTATCATGTGTTCTTTGATTACAAAATCCGCTATTATTAACTGGTACACCTGGTATATTTGGCTTCACTGAGAAAAAAATAATTAGAGCTTTTCATTTACTGTTATCTTAGTCAAATGCCATAAGTGAAAATATTCAAATAATACATTTTTTAAAAAGAGTTGATTACTTACATATGTATTTTTTTAAAAATGCAAAAAATAAATTGAAAAACAAAATAGGACCAGAGTCATGAGCACGTGGAATAGACTGACAGATCTCAGAGGGGAGTAGTAGGGAAGGATGGGAAGAAGTTAACCAAAGAACTTATATATATATACTAGAGGCCCAGTGTACAATTTTTTTAAATTAATGCATGGGGATGTCTCCTCAGCCCAGATTGCACCCTCTCCAATCTGGGACCCTTTGGGGGATATCTGACTGCCAGTTTCGACCTGATCCCAGGGATCGGGCCTAAACTGGCAGTCAGACATCCCTCTCACAATCCTAAACCACAGGCTCATAATTGCTCACCTGCCTGCTTGCCTGGTCACCCCTAACTTCCCAGTCCACCCCTATCCCCTAGACAGCCTGATTGTCCCTCACTGCCTCTGCATACTGGCCTGATTGTCCCTGTCTCCCCTGCCAGCCTGGTCACCCCTTACTGCCACCCTTGTCAACCTAATTGCCCCCAACTGCCCCTCCCCCAACCTAATGCCCCCAACTGCCCCTCTCCAATGGCCTGGTTGCTCCTAACTGCACCCCCACCCCCACCCCCACCATCCTGGTTGCCCCACACAGTCTACTGTTCAGTCATTTGGTCATTTCTCACTAAACCCCCTGCTGATCTGGTCACAGGCAGCCATCTTGTGAGATTGTGAGGGTCAATTTGCATATCACCTCTTTATTGCATAGGCTATTCATAGCCCATGAACATAGACAATAATGTGGTAAAGACCTGGGAGGGGCAGGGGCAAGGTGGAGGGAGGCAAAGTGGGGGAAATGGGGAACATTTGTAATAGAGTCAACAATTAAAAAAAAAAAGCATTAGCCATTATCATACAGAAAGGCATGCATTGCTGTTTCCTTCACTGGATTGAGTAGAATATGGCCATAAGGAGACAAAGACTCAGTTTTCTGCTTTACAAGGGGATTCTGATCTGTGGTGTTATTTGAACCACCAGCTACAGCGGAACACATAACAAAATGCACACTGATGACCACAGGGGAGGGCAGTGAGTGGTTCTTCTCACTAGATGGATGTCATTTATTGTCACTATTATAAAAGTCATTTCAGGCAGTCCTCCTCTGCTTCATGGCCAAGTCCCCCATAATCCCATCATGTGGCTCAGAAATAATGGTGAATCATTTTGTAGGGGAAGACTAGGCCAGGGCAGTGAAAGAACATGGCTTTGGAGACAGACAGTCATGTTCCCAGTCCCAGCTGGGCTGTTGCTTCTAAATGAGGATCTCTGCAAGTTCCTTAAACTCTAAAATCTGCTTCCTAAAAAGCTTCATAATTCCTATCTCACTGTTTCTGAGAAGGCTGTTCAATTAAGTAATGTGTCATATGTAAGTGCTCAGCACAGTCCCACCACATACAGTTTTCAGCTAATACTTTGTCCTCCTCGTGAACGGAAGGAAGAAATAATGACATAATTAAATGTGATGAGTTGGAATAATCAGATAAAAATCATACACCTGATGTCAAACTCATTAGATTAGGAGATTAATAACTAGAATAAACACAGCCAGAGCAAGGTTAATCTTATGAGTGGAGGAAGCAAGTTAGGTCTCAGTGCCCCACCGGGAAGGTAGCTCTTTGAGTTGTTCAGTCCAAATGCAGACCAGTAACTTACATCTGTAACTCTCACCTACCAAGTGCCCAGTATTCTAGATGTTGGGAAAACCCAGTTCTCATGAGTACTTATTGAGTTTGGATTACTATGGATAAGGCAGGTTGGGGAGGCACTCAGGCATTTCCTACCTTTTGCTGTCCTCTTCTTCAAAGAAGTGTCCTCCGAAGAGATGATATGGTAAGCTTTCATCAGTTAGGAGCAAAGTAAGTTTATTTTTATATACTCACACATTCGAAAAGACTAAAAGCCACATATTCTAAGTTCCTGATTTGACAGAGAGGGGAAAAGAAGCCTCGAGGAGGTATATGATTTTCTCAAGTCCATAAAATTGTTTTGGCAGAAAGAAGATGAGAACACAAGAATATTCTTAGCTAGTCCTGTGGTGGATCTACAACTTCAGGCTACTGGCTCAATGGAAACCTGTGACCTTTACCTGAGAAACAATTCAAAGTATGTTCCCCAGGTGGGGGGATGCTTATCTTGAGGGCAATGGACACTGTTCACGTATGACATTCTGATAGGAACCAGCTTTCCTTCTCCCTTGTTTGACTTTTCAGAGCCAACGTCACAGATGAAGTTGGACTCCAGAGAGAAGAGAGAGGGGAGGTCCCTGTCCCCCAATGAGCTTCCTACCAATGTTCTCCTTTGCTCCCTGCCCAAGACGGACTTGAATATGAAATGTCAGGAAGCCATGTTGATCATAAATAATTTCTTAAGACTTAAAAGGGCAGGATTTTTTAAAGAACTGCATTCAACACATCTAGGCTTTCTACCTTTGATTCCTTAGAAGAAAATAGCATTAATTCCTGCAAATAAATGATTAAATTTTAATGGCTTTTTTGGTTTAGATTTTATTGATGCAATAAAATGTCCAATAGTACAGAATCATGCTAAATAATGAATTTAAAGATTTAAAATGTGTTTTTTTTTAACTATGGAAAAGATAATGACTCTGTAAAAACTGAATATTCTGTAATAGGTTCACTTCTAGATTTCTATTATGGAGAAAAACAACAACAAAAAAACAAGGGAATGATGGAGTATCCTCTCCTTGCTGGAGAGAGTGTTAAAAATACCCTCTCCACGGAGATTATAAACCAATGCCATGTTTTTCTGTTTCGTATTTGCTTATCTGAGAAGAGGCAAGATAAACTGGAATAGTGACCTTTTGACATAATTAGCCTGGATTGGCAGAGTCTAGGGTACCCATGCTGTTTTTGTTTGTGATACAAGGCGAATGTGGTTACTAGAAAAAGCACTGAGCCATTGCTTCTAAGCTGCCTAATGATGCTTGTTTCTGACATTCAACCTTTTCAACAACTTTACAATAGCCCATCTAGTCTGACAGTTTTCTATTTATTCTACCTTTTCCCCTGCAATGCTGTTTTGAAGTTATATTTTCCTTAAAGGTCAATGAGGACTACACTTTTGAATTTAGCTTCTGAACTATGATCTGAGAAGTAGAAATTATAATCACAATACTTATCCAGAAGGATTAGGGAGTAAATAACATTATATACATCAAGGATCATAGGTGTTTCCTGTGGTGACTTCTAAGGACCAAGCTCTCTGGAGAGAGCAGTTAACCAAGGTCAAGACCTCAACAGGGATTGAATCTAGCTGTCACTCAGAGAGACGAGGGTGGACTGGTTTTTAATGGAATGACAAGGTGACAGACCAGGATATGAGACTGGAAAACAGATCTGCAACTATGAGACTTGAGGGCTCTTTCCTCTCATAACCAGATGGTCATACCACCTACCTGAACTTGCTAGATCATCCTCTGACATTGTATCCATTTGATTCATACTCATAGTTCTTAGGATTCCTGCAAGACACTATGGAAACCTTGGAGAAAGGCCATGCTATACACAGAGCGAGGGTGACCTATAAACTGGTATGGCCAGTCCTTGAAATAGTGCCTACAAGTATTTAAAAAAAATACTTCTTAGGCAATTTGACATTTCATTGCAGCCTGAGTTTGGGTAGTCCTTCTTTTAAGAAAATTCCTGAGTGTTACAAACTAGTGGGTTTGTAGAGTTGTGGTATACATGTGTCAGAGCAGAGCAGAGCCGGAGCCCTGCAGGAGCTCCAGTGCTCTGAGTAGCTTGGAGTATTCTTGAATCCATGTATTCTTCTAAATTCTCTCATTCAACTACACCAGAGGTGATTCTGCTTGAATCCTGCCCACTGTACCAACTATTGGGAACTAAGCCCAAATTCCTCCTTTACCAAGTGTCAAAGACACAAGTGGGGCAGAAGGAGAAGCCATGAGAAGTTGTGGGTGTATATAGAAAAAAAAGGACGTGTCTTTATTGCAGAAGCCAGTGGACATATAGCCATCAGACAAGACAACTGACAATTCTCCACAGCAAAGTCCATACAGGCAGACAACCAAACACCGGCAGGCAAATACATATCTTTCCCATAAAGCAGCATCAGTCTTTGTGCCCACAGCTATTATCTGAGCAGCCTCCTACTGCCTCCTTGACTTACAGCCTCCCATCATAGCAGTATCTGAGCTCTCTGCCCCAGCAGCTTCTCCTATCTCTCCTGCCCAGCTTCTTTCTCTAGCAGACTTCTTCACACACTCCAGCCTAGCTGCTCTCTCGCCATACTCCAGCTACTAGCTGGTCAGTAGCCTTCTCTCACACTATTTAGACAAAGAAAGCTTCTTGCCAATAGTGACATCAATTATATTGGCTACTGAAGGGCACAGTGTATGGTGTATCCTTGCACCCTTTTGGTATCTTGGCCTGGTTATGGTTCCCAGGCTCAGAGTCCTTGGACATCCCATTTAGGCACATGCCCAGAGTGGCCTTTGGCCATTCTGGTATATTGATAACAAAGCCTCTGTGCTTCCATTGGCTTTGACTGTCCGGGGACCTGGCATGGTTCCCGCAACATGTGTTGCAGGCAATTAGACAGACACGAACAGAGCAAAAGCGATGGGCCAGGTACAGAAGGTCACCAGAGTGTAAAGCTCCAGGTGCCACTCAGCAATGTACAATCAATTGTAGGGTATGACCTTGTCCCAAGGTTGACCATATTGCTGGTCAAGTGGTTTGGACCCTCTGACTTTCCTCCCTAGAGATAACACCTAGGCCTCAGTTTTATTTCAGCCCCAGGCCCATAAAAGCAGCAAAAACCAGCCACAGCTGTCAGGTCTAGTTGCATAGAATAATGACCCCCTGTCCTGGTGCCGGCCAGTCACTCAGTGGAGACCACAACCCTGAATGGACGCACATGGGAAGCTGCTGAATATTCGATTGAGATCTTCCTCTAGGACAGCCCCTAAAATCTCCACCCTTAAAACCCTTAGGGCAGAGGACCCAGCGTGCTCTCCTTACAGGGAGCACACCCCTGCCTTTCCCTTTTCCTCCCTCCAGGCACATTTTCATTACCTTCCTTACTCTCAAGCTCCAAGGGCCCTTCCTTTACCTCCAAAACTTGATTCCAAGCCCATTTATTCTACACATTACTTCTTTCACCTCTGTAATTTCCCAAATAAATGTTCTTTTATAGTTTGTGTCTGGACTTTGAATTCTTTCCTAGCCCAAATCTAATTATTGAGGTTGCTGAACCCAGGTTTGGTCTGACCCCCACTGGTCATACACCTGGTGCCATTCCCATTGACTACAACATATTGGCAATGTTACGGCACCATTATTTTCTGCCAGTAACACTTTGAAGAATACTGAAACACATCAGGATGGCTGTGAAGAAATGAAGATACAGAACAATCAGTAGATGAAATAAAAAATAAAAATAAAAAACAAACACAGCCTCCCCCCTCCCCGCCCCCGCCATGCACAGAACAGAGAGAGAGCTCAAAGAGCATTCCTGGAGGTTACAAAACACTTGAAAATGTAAAAAGAAGAGACCTGTGTACTGAAGACAGAGCGAGAAAAAAAGTGAAACAGACCAAAATGCTTATGTGACACAAAAAGCTGGTAATGCAGGAAAGATGGTTGCTATTAGCAACAGCAACAGATGTAGATTGTTCCTTTTGCAAGAATATTATAAGTAGAGTTTTGCAACTACAGTACCGAAGAAAAATATAAAGTCTGTCATTCTGGGGTGAAAAAGCCTCTCAGTCTACTAAAAGATCACACCCCCTTCTTTAAGGATATCATGGCAGTGAGTGTCCAAAACAAAAGGATAGCTGCACTTCTCCAGGGCTTATTTCCATTTTTATTAAATTCCTTCCTTACCCCAAACCTCGGAATCTTTTTAGGCTTGTCCTTATTCCATTTCCGTCCCCGGCACTGTGGATCAACGCTAATGTGGCTGTCCGGGTGCTATCGCACACGCTGTTTGTCATCTCCCTCTGCCTGCTTCCTGGCTTTAATACTCCGCAATATCTGTGCCTAGGAGTTGCATCTCATGGATCAGATTTATTTTGAAATGTCTTTGATTTAAATAAAAATACAAGGAAAAAAATTTCATGGCATAGAGGAGAGCGAATTGTATCAGCAGGAGAGTTGACGTCTGGTGTCAGCCACTTACAGCGTCTGGAAAATCTGAGAAGTAATTTCATCTCTCAGCCCCTAAGTTCCCTTATCAGCAAAACAAAGGTGTTGGAGCTGCTAAGCTGGAAGGTTCCTCCAGAGCCAACCATCTTATTTTTTGAGATAAAAATCAACATTAGTCAGTTAGTAAGTCAGTGTGATGTGAATCAGAGCAAAAAAAAAAAAAAAAAAAGCCACAAACAAAAACAAAACAAAACAAAAAACCAGAGTATCCACAGCAGAAATCAGGGAATAACAGAATTTTAGACTTATGAGGGCTCTTACAGTGCTTGTGGCTCACCTTTGTTTCGATTTTTGAGGAAACTGAGGTGCACAGAGATGCACTGACCTTTGACGCAGTTATACAGTAGCCAGCATGACAACTGAAAATATTAGATATTTATAAATAAACTATGAGCTCCTGAAGACTTTAATGGTTTAAGGGCAGTGGTCGGCAAACTCATTAGTCATCAGAGGCAAATATCAACAGTACAACGATTGAAATTTCTTTTGAGAGCCAATTTTTGTTTAAACTTAAACTTCTTCTAACGCCACTTCTTCAAAATAGACTCCCCCAGGCCGTGGTATTTTGTGGAATAGCCACACTCAAGGGGCCAAAGAGCTACTCGTGGCTTGCGAGCCACAGTTTGCCGATCATGACCATGGGTTTCTTAGAGCACTAGTTAAGTGTACAATTTTACCTGTATGTTCCCAAAAATTCTAGTTTAGCACTTCTTAGTTGGGATTCAGGAATCTGTATTTTAACAACTCCACCAGGTGATTCTCATCATGAGAGAAGTTTGGGAAACACTGGTTTAGGGGATAGCACTACATGAGAAAGCTCATCACTGTGTCCTTAGGGGATTGGAGGTCCTAAAAGGCAGAGAGTTGGAATAGGTCTCTGTATACGCCAAAGAAACACATAGAGATACACACACACACACACACACACACACACACACACACTCTCACACATATATCAAGACCCATGTCCCAACTCAGGCAGGAAGGAGACAATCTTCTTTCTACCCAGGCCATCAATGGGTTGGATGCTGTCCACACATATTGGGGACAGCAATCTGCTTTGAGGATCAAATGCAAATAAAAATCTATTAAATTGCCCACCCACCTTTGTTTTCATCTGGAAACATAAAGATACACTCAGAAGAATGTTTAATCTGGGCACATTGTGGCCCAGGCAAGTAGACCACATAAAATTAACCATCACAGTCTCATGCAAACTGTGCCTCATGAGGTTTATTATAAATCTGGAAGACCAAGTTATTGAAATGGACAAAATAGCAGAAACCGGTTTGGCTCAGTGGTAGAGCGTCAGTCTGCGGACTGAAAGGTCCCAGGTTCGATTCCGGTCAGGGGCATGTACATTGGTTGCGGGCACATCCCCAGTAGGGGGTGTGCAAGAGGCAGCTGGTCGATGTTTCTCTCTCATCGACGTTTCTAGCTCTCTATCTCTCTCCCTTCCTCTCTGTAAAATATCAATAAAATATATATTTTTAAAAGAAATTGACAAAATATAAAACAGAAGAAGAAAATGAATCTTGCCTTTATACATGCTATAATGAGATGAAAACATGTGTGAACTGCCTAATACATAGTGCCCTGCAACTAGGGTCAAATTCCATAAATGTCATACTTTAGACGAAGGTTTTAAGAATCCACGTGTTTTCAAGGAATTATCAGCCGCATGCATCTGAAAAGGAAACCACCCTCCCCAATGATATATGCAATGCTTTGCTGAAGACATTTTAAGTGCTGCTGTATCAGCATATTTCGGTGCATGTAAATGTAATTAATGTAAGATTAATTGTTACCTCAGAAACTAGAACGCATTTACTGACAAATGAAATTAGAAGCTGGTCTGTAGGAAATCTAGAGTCAACGAGAGGCGACTGCTCTGTATCTCTTCAGCCCTATGACGAGAGGGCACACTAATGTAAGACTGGCACTCATTTTGCCAAGAGTGGAAAACAATTCATCGTCAGGCTTGGTAAAAAATAAGTCTATTAAAATGCCCAACCACCTTTGTTTTCATTCTCCTCACACCATAAGGCCTTTTAGTCTGTAACTGAACAGAGTTGCAGATCGGAAGGGCGTGCCCTATCCAAGACTAGGATGTCTGTATGATTTCCAAAGGTTAGTAATAAGTGGAAGCTCTCGTAGACAACTGCCTGTGGTTTTAAAAATCAGTGCTCCGGAATTTGATGGCCCCTTGGAAATCGTGGAAATATGTAGATTGCAGCAGTTAGAACCAGTGTCCCTTTCAAAGTGCAGCCAGCTGAACAGGATACCGCTGAGCCTTTACTTTAATTAATATCTGAGATTCATGCTTGATTTCCTACAGATATTTCCCCTTGGAATCTACTGGGTCAAAGAAACCAGGAGGGCATACAATCAAAGAGAAGTTGATCAATTTCTAGATATTAATAACTCCGTGAAAAAAAAATAGCACAAAGTAAGGTAAAGTTTGATGAAACAGAAGAGAGTAATGCTCCTTACCAGCCTGGTTTCCATGGGGACCAACATCAGCCTGGAGGACACAGAAAAGGCCCACATAGTGGGGCAAAGGGCAGCACAAAACGCAAATACTACATTTTTCTGAAGTTGATTCTGCTTAGATGAACAGATATCTGTTATTTTTTCCCCCCACTTGAAAGTAAACAGGGGTAGGGTGGGGTGGAGAACTATAAACCCTAAATACACTGGAGTCCAAAACCAAAAGCAAGGAAACACATTTTAAAAAAAAAATTATGTAACATGACTATTGAAGTAAAAATATATGGGGGGAAAAAAACCTTCTTCAAAAACAAAAAAGAAACAGACAAAAGAACAACAAACTCAGACGCATTGATCTTAGTGCCAACCCAGCCACAGATCAGGTACGACTGCCTAGCAAACTCCCGAGGGTTCTGTGTAAGTTATGAAACTACACTTTAGATTTATTTTTGTTTACCAGACAGCATCTAACAGAGTGCGGAGCACAGAGAGAAAGCACT
Source organism: Vespertilio murinus (assembly GCA_963924515.1). NCBI lineage: Eukaryota > Metazoa > Chordata > Mammalia > Chiroptera > Vespertilionidae > Vespertilio > Vespertilio murinus. The sequence continues at coordinate 43,714,963 of OZ004712.1, forward strand.
GAATAAGGACTTGTTGCATTGATGTGCTGATTAATAAATTGGGCAGACTGGCAACTACTGAGATTCGCCCTTATAACCAGCTCCCAAGCCATGCCATAGCCCACAGGCTGCGGGCCAGGACTCGGGACCCTCAGGGGTGCCCGAGGCCCCAAAGCCCAGCATTACACTTTGAAAAGGATGAGCTTTGAAGCATGCTGCATCCATGAATCAAAACGTTCCCCTTTTGTTTAGCGTGATCCCATTCTCCAGGGTGATTAGCTTGTCTGGTGATCCTCAACACAAGAGAAAGAAAGGAAATTGAAATACTGTGCATGTTACATTAACCTTCCTACTTTCCTCAGGGTCTGCTGTTGGTTTCCGAGAAGTTATTTTTAGAACATCCCTCCCACAGATATATCTAGTCATCGTGTGTGTACGTGCATGCATGTGTGTGTGTGTACATATATATAAAATGAAGGCTTTTTCTTTACTTTTTTATTCTTAATAAAACTGAGAGTCATTAGCAATCGGGTCAATTTAGAGTGAAAAAGGATATATGTGTCATTTACTATTTGGAAAATTGGAATTTATAAAATATCTGAATCTCAGGGATTAAGCTTCAGTGATGAGCGTGTGGGATACAGGAGTGTTTCTCAATTAAAATGCACAAGGTGGGTGTGTGAGAAGGTGGATCATATTAATTTGATATGGGTGATGGGAATAGAGGAGGCAGACATTTGCAATTATACAGCAGTAACAAGGACTTGGAAAATAAAACCTTGTCTGGTAAGGGGACCAGGAGATGTGGGGGTTTCAATTACAGAGGCAGAAATGGAAGTTGAAAAACAGAGAAGCATGAACCATAGTGTGAGTGCTATAAGAGGAATGCTGGGAAATTAAAACATGCTTAAGTATTTCACTCTGGTTTTCAATATTATCCAGATATTTTAAAAGCTTAGGCTTATTCCCAATTTGAGCTGATTTTAAGTCACAATCTCAGGCAAACTAAAATATTACTCAATATAAAACATTTCAACTCAAAATCCTTGTTGTTGCTGTTTTTATTATTTTATCTATGAACACTAGCAGTTAGGTGAATAATGTAGAGACAGAAAGAGATCTGTGTATGGGAGCTAACAGATTCTGCCAAATTGTCATGTAAAATTATCATTAATAAAAATACCAGCTGGATTAGAATAGTTTTAATTAATCTAGTGACAGGCTTTGCTTTGCTTTGCTAAAGCCAGCAAGCACTCTTTTCTGGAGCTCCGTCTACCAGAGAAAAGCAGGCTCAACAGGTTGGAGCTAAGATTCTTAGCTGGTGCCAGGGCCCAGAATCTCTGCAATAAACCGCCCCACTGAAATTCCTGTGGAGAGCAGAAAGTTGAGCGAAGCATTTCAAATACCGTATTTGCCGGCGTATAAGACGACCCCCTAACATTTCCACTCAAAATACAGAGTTTGTTATATACTCGCCGTATAAGACTACCCCCCACTTGGAGGCATATTTTTCAGGGCCAAAAAATCGTCTTATACACCAGCAAATACGGTAGGTTAAAAAAATAACCTATTTAAATACCTTTTCATATAAGTTTTCCTTTGAGACAACCTCAAAATATTAGCATTTCTTTCTGCCCATTATTCCTCATTTACAGTCTAAATAAAAGCTCCATGTTAGGTAAATTTCCCACAGCTTTTTCTTTTCTTTTAAAAAATATATATATTTTATTGATATTTTACAGAGAGGAAGGGAGAGAGATAGAGAGCTAGAAACGTCGATGAGAGAGAAACATCGACCAGCTGCCTCCTGCACACCCCCCCACCGGGGATGTGCCCACAACCAATGTACATGCCCTTGACCGGAATCGAACCCAGGACCTTTCAGTCTGCAGACCGACGCTCTACCGCTGAGCCAAACCAGTTTCGGTTCCCACTGCTTTTTCATTAAAAATCCTTTAAGAAGGTCATTAAAAATATTTATGTCTCAGTGCAATAGTGATACTAAAGCTCTTGAAATATACCCAGAACTTTATCAATGCTGATTGGAATCTTACATGTGTCTACAAGCATATGTGTGTATAATTATATTACGATGCTGTTACATTGGGCTCCAGAAGTTCTGCTGTGCAGCTAAAACTCCCCATTTATGTTTGTAAATGGCTGTGTGATTTCCTTTAGTAATTACTTTTTTTTCAGAGGCCAACAGCGGTGGGTCTAAGTGAGCTCTGTGCGCACCCTTTATCACTCTTTCTTCCTTTGTGTGGCACTCGTGGCAGCAGGGTGGGGAGGTGCCGTTCAGATACACTATGAGAGTCAGCAAAACGTGTCTCACCAAAAATTATCTCAAATCCTGCTTTTTGAACTTGCAGTGTCTATTACTTAACTCTCTGAAGACTGAAATGTATTTTGTTTTGTAAGAGTCTAACTTAAAAAAAAAATACCAGTACTCTGGCTCTTACATGAAAATCAGAATCTTAAATAAAACTTAATAAAATGTTATAGAGAAAGTAAACATCATGCATAATAGATATTTTTTCAACATAATCATGTATTGCATCACAAAATAATTAGGGAGCTAGTAACCTCCTTAAAGAGCATTTCCATTTATAAAAATAGCCCATGTTTTATCAATTGCCTGTGAGGTGTGTGCTCATTCAGATGAATGTGGAAGCTGGAGTTTAGTCACGTTCTGTGTAGTTTTTTACTTTATCCCAACTACACATGAAAAGTATTTGAGGCAGTTATCCCATGCTAGTACAACTGTCCTTCTATGGTCAAAGGAAAATAAACAATCAGTAGTACTAGATAAGCTCCAGAAGTTGAACAAGCAAATACAAAATTTCTTAGGGTAAAGAGGATTTGAATATTAATAGGTCGCTATTGTTGGCCTGTTTCATTATCAAATGGGGATAATAATACCGCCACCCTCATAGGGTAATTATCAATATTAAATAAAATGTCACAGTGCTTAGAAGGAGCACAAATAGATGCTCAATAAATGGTATCAGTGAGTAAAATGGAGCAACTGGCACACATTCAACAATTTAATAATCCACACATATTCATTAAGCATCTAACATTATTTATGATGCAGACCTAGATTCCCTGATCGTCTTAATAATAAATATCCTGTGTTAAAAATGGAATCTTTGCTTGTTTAGCTAAAGGGAAGCACAGCTGCCTATAGCAGTTTATTGCGATAGCCTCTGGGCAGGAGACATCATACATCGAAATGGCTGTTCCGGTGGCTGTTTTCTTTTAGGGCCGTGGGGACTGAGCTGTTTGTAGTGCCACACGCTCAAGTCATTCCTGATCTCATAAATAATGAACATTTGAAACTCGCACAGAATAGCACGTTTCTGCTTCCAAGTTCAAATGCATTTTGACTTTCCTGTAAAGGCACTGAAGAAAGGGCATCCTTCCCTATGCAGAAGCTTCAGTGGGAGGACAGGGAGGGTAGGGTTCTGAAGCTGTACTCACGAATGCTCCATTCTCTCTTCTATAGTTTTTGCTAACAGTCTTGATTTAGAAATATGTCTTTGCAGTTAAGTGACCAAAGCTCAAGAACTTTTTTTTTTTAAATTTGGTATAAGACCCTAGAGAATACATTCATTAACTATTACTGTGAAATTCTAATCACAATTGTTACCAAGAACTAGAAAGTCTTAACTGTATGTTATCAGTTAAATAGCTAATAATTACTCAAATCAGAGGTGTCAAGGTCAACATTCAAAGCACAGCAATGTTCAAGAAGGAGTGCCCCGAAACCCTAAACCCAGGATGTGCTGTATTGAATGTTGAATGTCTGGCTGTACAGCAAACAGATGAGCCCTACAAACAGCTTTAGGCAACAATGAGGCTACTATCAAATGCCCTTCATCTGAGAGTCCTGGAGGCCTTTACAAATGGTGTAACATTAATCTGAACACCTCTCCAGAGAAGCATCAAATTAATTTCCATTTCAGAAATGGAACCCCTGAGAAAGAAGCATGTCCCCGTCACAATGAAACCAACTTTTTAGCATATTTAAGGCCAGTTCCTATCAGCCATCTGCTCTGACAGCTAATTTTAGGCCCTGGAGTAAAAGACAGCATGAAGATGTCAAAATGGAAAGTGAACTGTATGCATTTAACATTTTGGACTCATTTAGATATGAAGTCAAGTGATATAGGATTACAGCTCTTGAGGTGTCTATGATATATTTAGGGTGGAGCAATGTTTAGGGAACAACTGTATGGCAGATGTTGTGATAAAAATATGACAATATGATGGAAATACATGAATAAAAGAGTCAAACTATGGAATCAGGGAAAAGTTCAGATAGGAAGTGATGCGTAAGCTGAGTTTTGAAGGACTGTCAGAGTGATCCTTTAAGCAGGAAGCAAGAAAAGGCTTTCTATACAAAACAAATGACGCAGACTGCATGAAGCATTATAATCACCAACCAGTACGTGGGATTCTAGTTTGTGTAGTTGGGTTGCAGGGGTGATGATGGGAGGGAGGAGAACATACATTAGGTGAAAGTTATGAATTGAACTCAAGAGCTTAAAATGCATAGCAAATGCTAAGGTCAATAGTCAGTGTTGGACTCATAGAAGAGCCATAGTTCCACAGCACCATCATACCAATGAAGAGTTGAAAATATAATTTATAAGAACTTGAACAGGCAGGAGCAATATGCACATTATCATAATTAAATGTACAGGAAAAAGAAAGTTGGTGCATAACTAGACCATCTCTAACATGGAGTCAGGAAAAAGGGGAAACCTGACAGGTATGGTATGATCAGGAGGAATGTGAGAGTTCAAAGAAAACATAAACAGAACACTGTGCGTAGTTGAACACTATGAGCTTATGAACTCAGTAAGCTAAGAAAAAAAGAGAGTGACAAATTTTGATTCTAACCCTGTGGGCTTTCTGACCTTTTTAGTGATTTGTAAAGAAAATAAAACAAGAAAGAATACATAGGTGCTAAAGATGAATCTCCAACATGCCCAGGTGAAGGTGGACATGACACTTCAAGTCGAAGAGGTACCTAGCGGGCTTATCTCTGGACATCACCTCTTCCCAGGGAAACTAACCTTGAACTCAAGGCTGCTCAGTGCACAGAGGAATGGCATTTGTAGAAAACTGCTAGAAAGTTTCTTCTAGAATCCATCCAAGCTGAGTGCTACAGCCTGTTTTCATATGCTGCTGCCCTCCTCATGTCGCTTCCATGACACTTGCTCAGACTTTACGTATCAGTATCATAATGAAAAGGAGCACCATAAAACTCACCTTTGCATTTACTGTAAATGTTGGACAGGTTGGGGCCTCTGGGAAATAGATGCTGAGAGGAAATTAAGCCTGGAAATGTTTGTTGGGAGTTGCCCCAGTGAAGGTAAGTAATTAAGATGCTGGGATAGGCAGGTGGAGACCATAGACCTTTTAGTAGACCTGACCATGTCTTTGCAAGCCCAGGGAAACACTCTGGATCATGGAAGAACCCTGCAGTGGGTGGAGATGGCTCAGTCTTGGCACCTGTTCTGGTATCTGCTGTCACTACCCAGAGGCCACCCAGAGAAGAGCATGGCCTTGGCTTGGAAGCTGAGACAGACCCTGAATGAGGTAACAGCTGAAAGCAGCGGCTGGCCACGCTACTTTTAGTTGGGTGATGATGAGGTGAGATCTGAGCAATACATCTCTGCATCTACCACCGAGGCCTTGAGGGCTGGTGATGCGATGCCCTCTTTGTGATACTGGATGGGAGAAGTGCCCTGGGAAGCTGGAATAGCTGCACATAACCTGCACGAGGGCAACGCCGTCTCTCAACACTGCTATCCATGTAGCTGATCAGATTCTTTCTTTGCATAGGCTGCTAAAAAGCTCAGAGCTAAATTTATAGGGAACATAAAGGATTTCCTAACATCTATTTGGAACCTTAATACCATATCTACTTCTGCATTATCTACTTCTCTGGCTTCCCTCTTTTCTTAGATAGCACATAACTACTTTAGCCAGAGACTAGATCTCCAAGGAGAACTCCCTTTCCATAAGTTGACTTTCAACTTCCATCATGGATCATATCACAAAATGAAATAAACTGTATTCCTAGCTTGAGCCTCATCTAAGCTAACCCAATCCAAAAATGAGAATCAACAGTTAACTCCTATGAATATGAATATGAATATGAATATGTGTGTGTGTGTGTGTGTGTGTGTGTGTGTGTGATTTTATTGATCTGTAGTCCTAAATAGCTATTTACTAACACATCTACAAGTGTAGGGCCTTAGAGTTGGCTATTAAAAGCTTAAAGAGGAAATAAAAGTCTGGAGGCTATTCTCCTCTCTTTCCTGCTAGAACTGTATTAGCAAAAAATTGATCGCTCTGAAATTCACTTCTTCCACAGAGACCAGGATGGAACTATTTGGAAGTCACTTGCCTTGGTTGTCAGTGTTTGAAGTATCATAATTACTGTGATGTGTGCACTTGGAGAGGAAATCTTTCTCTCTTGGTTGGCAACGAGGTTGATGTATATATAGACAGTTGGTAAGAAGTGCCACTCTCCAGGACATAACCAAAGTGACCAGTTTGGGCCTGTCATCAGAACCAGAGAGGATGAACTTGCCACATGGCTCAAGTGTGGATGGTGGTGAGACAGGGTATGCTGCTGGTCAATGACTGAGCTATCTACCTAAAATGTAAGCCTTGAAGGAAACAAAAAAGCCCTGAAGATTATGGGGTGTGCTTGGTTTTATTCCACAAGTAGAACTAAGTAATTTGCAAGGCTCAGGGCAAAATGAAGATACAGGACCTTTGTTTACAAATAAAGACTTTCAAGACAGTGAAGGCAGAGCATTACAAAAAGCCTGGGGCTCTTCTAGGCTTGGGTCCCTGTGTGACTGCTCATACCACATGTCCATGAAGCCAGCCCTGGCTACCTACTGTAAGTCAACTGCAAGAGAGATGAAGCATCTTCCCTCAGATCACCAATTTACACCCCCTCTGTACACCTGTGAAAAGTCTGCTCCTCTTACTCTGCCCTTCGCCTGATCTGACCTGTTGGTCCTCTGGGTTCTGGGAAGGAAGTCTATCCATGAACACAGTGGTTACAAAAATCTCTGTTCAGTCCCAACTTCTTACCAGGGGAGAAGTTGAATGCGCACCATTCTATTATCAAATACTCTCTATATATCCTTGTTGAAATATATGTTGGACCATACTTTACACTACACATCAAGATTTTTCCTTCAGAAATTGGTTTATTGTGGCTAGCTCATTTCTTATCAGGAAGTTCCACAGGATCAAGACTCTTGCTAGAACTGGATGCAAACGCCTTGATAATACTGTTGTGGATGATGCTACTAAAGCTGTGAATTCAGCAACTAAGTTGGTGGTGAATGTAAAGTTGCATCAGAGGAAAGATCATCTTCCCAAAGGAAGAGAAACAAGCTACTCCAAGTCCACTGAATCTGAATAGTGCTGAGAGAAGCAGGAAGCTGTGGACAATGTACATATTATGAAAAAAGAAAAAATAATCCCCACATAATAATGGTCTCCTGGTTAGGAACTACTGCCCTACTTCAAATTATTTTTCTCCCCAGGTGAGTAAACAAGCTCAAGTCCAGACTGGCAGAGAGAACTGGAATCAAAACCCAGGTATTTGATGTCCATGACCTAGCTCTTTGCGCAGTATCGGAGCTTCCAAACTGCTTTTATATCTGTTAGTTTTTGGAGAAATATGACAGAAAGAAAATAATTTTGATACACACAGAAATGAAAGAAACATTTATCATAGTGTCAATTTTGATTTAGATGCGAAAATGCAGTAATTAGAGCATACCACACTGCCAAGATCTGAATATGTATTTTAAATTTAGTGTCAAATGATTTTAAATATTATTGCGGCTTAAGAAAAGTTGGGCCCCTTGACCAGAATAAAATGTTTTTGGTGTACTGAATATATCAATTAAACAGTTGAAGTCTTATAAATCCCATTAATGAATATTCTGTATGCTGTAATTAAAAGGTAAGGATTGACATATAATCTCTGATTCTGTTAAAAGAATTACTGTAGTCTCAAATTAGAAACCAAGTTCAGAATAGATTAATGGGAATTTAAAAAAAAAACTCTTAGGAGATAAATTTCCACCCTTATCTCTCAGTGTACTGTTTGGATATGCAACTTAATAAAAATGTATCTAAGGCAAGATACCCAGTAAATTGCTTAAAAAACTGGAGTACCTCTCAGCTGATAACTCATTTTTATGGCTTTTTATGGGCTGCATACCCACACTCACTAAGTCACACGATGAATTAATGTTAGAGTGAAGCAAGTTCATTCTGCTAGTTATCATTAACTCAAGGCAGCATTTGACAGATTTCTTGACCCAGAAACATGCAACAAAGAGTACATTTTCCTTGCAAACAAACCTAGTTTATACTTTATATTTACACAAGCATCATTTTTCCATGGAGGCAAAGAAATAAAAATACTCAGCAACAATGGTTTAACTTAACATCTAAGTGCACGTGGAGACAGCCTGACATATTACGACACCCCACTAACAAAACACACCTCTGGGGAGCTACATGCGTGATGCAGGGGAACCACAGAGGCACCAGAAGGAACCCTCCCAGCATTTTGGAGACACTTTAAAAAATAAAATTATTTTCCATGCGAAGCTTCTCAGAAAAATGTACTGGACTAAAGGCCTGTGTCCTCTAAGCTCCCAACTCCACAGTAGAGGTACAGACCCACTAGTAGAGGCACAGTAGAGGTGCCTCTCTAAGGGCTGAGTCCACAGCAGGAAACTCTAGCAGCTCCCTCCCAGGACAAACCCCTCATTTTGGGGTGGTAACTTCCCTCCTTGGAGAGCTCTGGGAGCTGGTGTCTCCTTGTAAACACCCACAGCTTCCAGGGTCTAATCGCTTTCCTTCTGCTTTCACATCTGCCTGTTGGTGTTTCTTCAATTTACCACTGAGACTATGGACAATTCTTCAGTCTTTTAGGAATAGCTTTTGTGGCTGTTAAACTTCCTGCCCTCTGAGAATAAAAGTGAAAAATAGTGAAAATAACTCCTGGGGATGAATCTGAAGTGTACAAAGAAAAGAGTTGTAACCATAAGGGTAACAGGCTGGTATAGTCCCAATGACCAAGTCATCTGTGTGACCAGGGATGTTGATGAGAGTTATATACATTTAGTAGATACAACCTCGGGCCACCAGTATTCAAACATGCAAATGTAACTCTGAGTTGTATTTACTAAATGGTAGTAATTCACAATTATCCCTTAGTCATTTTCTAAATCATTTTAATACTGATAGTTTATCATCATATTTTTCTGCAACTATTAACTATTCAATACATTAACAACTTTTTTGCTATAATTAAGAAATTGAAAGGAAAAAGCTATGAAGGGAACTACTTCAGAGGCCACCCCTCAGGGTAGAGATGAGCCAGACCATTAACAACACAGGATGAGGAACAGTCTGTGAATAAATCAGGAAAATAAAATTATCTGATTTGCTTGTGTCAGAAATGTAAATTCATTGAGAATTGGTGGGTGGAACCTCAAAAACATTATGCTAAGTGAAAGAAGCCAGACACAAAAAGTCATATATTGGATGACTCCCTAAATGTGGAAATATTCAGAATAGGCAAATCCAGAGAGACAGAATGCATATCACTGGTTGTTGAGAGAAAGGGAAATAGTTATCTGCTTCATGGGTTTGGGATTTCTTTAGGGGTGATACAAATGTTTTGAAACTAAATAGGGTTGGTTGTTGAACAACATTATAGATGTGCTAAATGCCACAGAACTGTTCACTATAGGGTGAGTAATATTATGCTATGAGAATTTTACCTCAACAAAAATAATTTTAAAAAATATAAGAGGTGTGGACAAAAGACAAGATATGAAATCCCATTCTTTGGAGCATAATCTCAATTCACAGAGATTATGCTTCATAGCATATGTCCACAGTTTGGCTCAAATAAACTCACAAAATTCTTTACAGGTCTGATTTTTTTTTTACATTAACAGAGGGAAATCTATCTTTGTTTATATTACTAAGTCTAGTCTTAGAAAAAGTTTATTTTTAAAAATGGAATTAGTGGGAGGGGATATAAGCTTTGACCCCTATTGGTTTTCATTAAGCATAACAAATAACCCTCTATTAGTTTCATTCTCTAGAAAGTTACAGTTTTTAAAATGAAGTTATAAGCAAGTATTAAGGGTATTATTCCTTTTCTTCTCATATATGTTAATGTGTACAGGTAGTCAAAATTATAAGGTACTTCCTCTCAATTGGTCAACCTTTTGTTTATAATATCTGATTTCTGTTTCCTGCTTGAAAATATTTGTTACATTTGTTATTAACAATGATTTTCCCCTCAGCCTTTAATTTTTTATTATTTATTTCTCTTTTCTACTTAGATTGACTAGTCTCTAGAATTATACACGATAACGGGCATCATTGACTCGCCATTCTCCTCTTTGCATCTGTGAGTTTGAGTACTTTAGATATTACATATAAGTGGGATCACACAATGATCGTCTTTCTGTAACTGGCTGGTTTCACTTAGCATAATGTCCTCAAGGCACATCCATGTCAGTGCCTATGGAGGATTTATTTCCTTTTTAATGCCAAGTAATATTCTGTTGGATGTATATAGCACATTTCTTTAGCTGTTAATATGTTGACATATATTTGTAGGTTGTTTCCATATCTTGAGTTTTCTGAATAATGTTGCAATAAGTATGGGAGTGCAAATACCTTGTCATACCTGTTAGCGGTTATTATTTTTTAAAAAAGGTGTTTTTAAGAATGTGGAGAAATTGCAGCTCTTTGTACACTACAGGTGGGAAAACAAAATAGTGTAGCTGCTCAGAAAAACAGTATGGAGTTTCTTCAAAAAATGAAATCTAGAACTGCCTGCTGCATGATCCAGAAATCCTATATAATAAAAGGCCAATATGTAAATCAACCAAATGATGGAACTGGTCACTATGATGCGCACTGACCACCAGAGGGCAGATGATCAATGCGGGAGCTGGCCCCTGGTGGTCAGTGTGCTCCCACAGTGGGAGTGCTGTTCAGCCAGAAGGAAGTGCAGATGTGCTGGCAGGAGCCTCTCCTGTCTCCGCGGCAGCACTAAGAATGTTTGACTGGTGGCTTAGGCCCTCTCCCCAAGGTCTCCCAGACTGTGAGAGGGCACAGGCTGGACTGAGGGAAGCCCCCCCCCCATTCCTGAATGTAGGAGTGTCTGAGTACCTCGTTGGTTTAAGGGGAAACTTCTGAAATAATAGGGGGAGCAAGTTATTGGGACCAAGTCCAGCTTCTCTTCATGCTATTCTCCAATTTAAAATGTGGTTTTTATTCTTTCCATGCAAATCCTGGCTCTTTTAGGAAAATTTACTTTATTTAATCATCTCACTCAACTTTAATTATGTTTATTCTTCACGCACAATGTTTTCACAATGCCATATTCCATATGACCTCCATCCAGATTTTCTCACCTTCAGAAACAAAGTTGTGTTTTTAATTTCTCTCATAATCATTCAACATGCACAATAAGATGCTTAGCATAAAGTAGATCTTGTTAAATGGTTTTGTCATTATAATAATGCAATACAAAATGAGGATTACAATAGATCACTATAGATGAGCCAAAAGAAATGTATAAAGAGAAAGTATGAGGGATAAAAAAAAAAACGCACACACAATAGCATCCTTTTCTTAATTATATTGAGTGTCACCCTATGAACCAGAAGGTTATGGTTCAATTCCCAGTCAGGGCACATGCCCAGGTTGCAGGCTAGATCCCCAGTGTGGGGTGCGCAGGAGGCAGCTGATCAATGATACTCTGTCATCATTGATGTTTCTATCTCTCTCTCCCTCTCCTCTCCTCTCCTCTCCTCTCCTCTCCTCTCCTCTCCTCTCCTCTCCTCTCCTCTCCTCTCTGATATAAATAAAAAAGAATATCTTTTTAAAAATGAATATCCTACAACACGAAAGAAGTGACATTATTCCATAATTGAATAGTTCAATTGGACATAGCATCACCTTGACATATCAATTGGGTTTGATCCCCATTTGGGACACATACAAGAACCAATGAATGAATAAATCAGTGGAATGACAAATCTATGTCTCTCTCAAAATAAGTAACAATAATAAAAAGAAATGACATAATGTTCGATTTAAATTCTGGTTCTACCCCAAATAAGATCCAAATACTTGGAATTATACAGCCTATGATGGAAAATATGGTTAAACAAGGAACTAACTGTTTCTTATGACAGTCCCTGCAACATGTATTTTATATGGCCATTTGACAATTTCTGTTAAGAAAAATTACCAAAACCGCAAAATATTGATATGTCTAGAGTAGAGAATTCAGAACTGGGTATCATTTGGTTAAGTCAGTTGACTCAGATATTTTCAACAATTATAGCAATTGCTGCAACTGGGCTGAAGCATCTACTAGAATCCAGAGACATTTACAAAATTCTTGTGACAGATTGTCCTGTTTAATTTGCCCTCTTCTCTGCAACATAGTATAATCCCAGCAGCTCACAAAGTCTTCATTTCTCAAGGATTCATGTCCAACCCAGTGCTATGCTCTTAGGTGAATATTTTATATTCCTCTCTCCCTTTTTCCTCTTTAGGGAAAAATTATGTTAAAAAGAGAAACTGCTGCCAGGTAAACAGAATTGGGGAAGAACACACCAGTGGTCAGTTATAGCTTGTGATAAAGTACTGGGAACTCAGCTATGACACTCAGGAGAAAGGGGAATGTGTGAGCTGAAAAGGCTGGCATGAGCAAGAGAGAGAAATCAGGATGGCAAAAGGAAGTTAGTCATGAGTTCTATTCAAAAGATATTCTCTTAGACATTTTTTACTTTTAGAGATTTTGGTGCTTTATGCCCATTTTTAGCTTTTAAAAATGCTACAGATATTGTGTTCTTTAACAACTGGTCTCTCTAAATGTAATTCCTCATTTTTATTTATGTCCACCAATATTTCTTGGTAAAAAAACAATAACAGCATTCCCAGGAATTTTCATAGGTCAAATGATAAGAAGAGACTTCAAAACACAAAATATTAAGAAGGGAGCAAAATACTGAAAACAGTTGGGATGGGGGTCATACATTTTCCCCATTTCATTTACCACATTCTTCCTTCTATGAAATAACTAGAGGCCTGGTGCACAAAATTTGTGCATGGGAGGGGGATCCCTCAGCCCAACCTGCACCCTCTCAATTCCAGGAGTCCTCAGGGGATTTCCTACTGGCAGCTTAGGCCCAAGTGGACCTAAGCTGCAGTCTGACCTCCCTCTGCAGGAGGTGACTGGGCTGGTCAGGGGAAGGTGCCACCCCCATCACTCTGCCTGCTGCCACAGACACCAAGGTGTTTTCATCGGACTCCAGTCCCTTCACCACAAAGAAATGCCAACTTTCTTTAGGCATTTTCAAGATGTCTCTTTCATAAGATATGACCTTTCTTATTTCCTTCCTCCCTTCCCTCCCCTTCCCTCCCGTCCCCTTCCCTCCCCTTCCCTCCCCTTTCCTCCCGTCCCCTCCCTTCCCTTCCCTTCCCTTCCCTTCCCTTCCTTTCCCTTCCCTTCCCTCCCCTCCCCTCCCCTCCCCTCCCCTCCCCTCTCTTTCTTTCTTTCTTTCTTTCTTTCTTTCTTTCTTTCTTTCTTTCTTTCTTTCTTTCTTTCTTTCTTTCTTTCTTTCCTTCTTTCCTTCTTTCCTTCTTTCCTTCTTTCCTTCTTTTCCTCACCTGATAATATTTTTATTTTTATTTTTAGAGAGCATGGAAGAGAGAGGGAAAGACAGAGAGAAACATTAATGTGAGGCCCACTTCAATTGGTTGCCTCCTGCATGAGTCCTGACCTGAGCCCTGGCCAGGGAGGAGCCTGCAACCTAGGTACATGCCCTTGATCAGAATTGAAACTGGACCCTGTGTTCAGCAGGCCGAAGTTCTATCCACTGAACCAAACCAGCTAGGGGAGGAGATGATATTTCTTAGCCCTTCTAGCAGCAGACCTTAATTTTTTCCTCCAGGAGTGTGGTGAAAAAACCCTAGGTCACCTTCTCATATTCTTATTACCCAAGTTACCAGGAACACTGTGAGTGGTGTATGGGGAGCTTAGCCAATGAGCAGTCAGAAAAGGTATTTCCTCTGCAGCTCACATGCAGAAGTGGGACTGGGGGCAAGCTGCAGCTGGAAGGCCCTGCTGTCTGTCTGTGAGCCCTAGCTCCTGGCAGCCAGGCCCTGCTGTCCGCACCTGCCTTGCCCCACCCCCAGGGCCTCTAGCCTTGCTGTGATAGGAGCCTGTGGGCTGTGGGGAAGGACCCAGAGGTGCTCCATGCACTTCCTGGTGACTGGTCATCTGTCTGATTATGATGGTTTTAGGCTATTATTAGTATAGATGGCTTCTGTCAGCCTGGACTATATGCAGAGTGTGTATAATCATTAAGATTTCCCTACATAAGCATGATTTCCTTGCAAAATGAGGCATAGCACACATGGATGACAATCATGCTCAATGAATAGAAAATGCTCTATTGTGTGATAACATGAGCATACACAGTTTTTATTTTTTAAGTCCATTTTTATTGTTTTCAGAGAGGAAGGGAGAGGGAGAGCGAAAAAAAACATCAGTCATTAATTGGCTACTTCCTACCTGCCACAGACTGGAAATCAAACCATGACCTCTGGGTTCACAGTTGATGCTCAACCACTGTGTCACTATGTCTGGGCCAGATCTTTTCTTTTGAATATGGGCTTTATCACTGGGAAGATGAGACTTCATTGTCTTAATAACTTCAGCATCACAGCATCATTGATTTCACTCCCTTTGCACCCTCTCTGCTCCTCATGGCCTCCCTTGTCCTCTCTGATACTTAGTCATACATGTTGACTTGTATACAATTTCCTTCTCTTTCTTGTTGCGCTGAACACAGCTGAGTAATCCTCAATGAATGGTTATATAATTTCTTCTGCTCACTTCTTCTCCCTCTTCCTTTGATGGTAGTTGTGTAACATTTCCTTCTTAAGTTTCTATACATTCTCATCTTAGCTTCTTACTTCACTGAGAAATGAAGTGGAATCGGGAGAGAAATAATCCAAAGCTTTCATCACCATATCCACTAACTGACCTTTAGTGAGACCACAGACTCTGCCTCCTCTCTATCACTTTGGCTCAACTCTGCTGGATTCTATGTAAGGCCATCTATCCACTTGTATAATGTATTTCAATTTTTTTTTTCACAGTCAGGAATTTCTTTAGAAATTCTTCTTCATTTCTCATACATAACTATTTTTCTCTCTACTGATCCATTCCAAGCAAAGTGTGCTATTTTTCCCACTTTTAAAAATCACAATTTTTTTACCCTATTTCTTCTCTGCCTTCTATTCCTTTCCCCTATTTTTCTGTTAAGCAAAACTTCACTGCACTGCATCCAATTCCTCTCCCTCTGTTGTCTTTCAGAAACATTACACCCGCAATTTCATTGTGCACCTTTTACAGTAACACCCATCCTCTTCCAGAACAACATATTGACCTGGTTTCCCTCCTATTTCAAGGGCTTCAATCTTCTCTGGCTTTTCTATCTCTAAAAATGGTAAATCTTGGAGAGCCCAGTCTTTAAGTGTCTTCCTTTCTCTATCCCTTAACTCTCTTAGGGATCTCTTTGGACACACTAACAACATTAGAGCATCTCTCCCAGAGATCCAGAGGTACATATCTAGTTGTCCAATTCATCATTTCCACTTGTATACTATGCCTATATATAATCCTATATAACAAAATGCTAATATGCAAATTGACTGAATGGGTGGAATGACCAGCAGAAAAACTAGTTGCTGTGATGTGTGCTGACCAGCAGGGGGCATATACAATGCAGAAGCTTCCCCCTGGTGGTCAGTGCACTCCCACAGGGGGAGCACTGCTCAGCCAGAAGCCTGGCGAGTGCAGAGGTGGTGGCAGGAGCCTTTCCTACCTCTGCAGCAGCACTAAGAATATCCGACCGGTGGCTTAGGCCTGAGCTGCCAGACATCTCCTGAGGGCTCCTAGACTGTGAGAAGGCACAGGCTGGGCTGAGGGACCTCCCTCACCAAGTGCACGAATATTGTGCACTGGGCCTCTAGTATTATATATATTCCCTATGCTATACTTTATATCCCCATGACTATTATGTGGCTATCAATTTGTACTTCCTAATCCCTTTATCCTTTTCACCCAATCCCCAATTCCCTCCAATCTAGCAACCCTCAGTTTATTCCCTGGATCAGTGTTTCTCAAACTTTTGACATATGTGTACCTCTTCTATAATTTTTGTAATGCTGAGTACCCCTCATCAAAAAAAAAAAAAGAATGTATTTTAATAACAATCAAAATATATTTATTTATTTATTTATTTTTTGGTACATACACAAAATAATAAACAAAAGTAAAATTATTCATAATAAAATATAAATAAAAGTTATATTATAAATAACATTTATTTGCACACCGGACCATCTCACGCCTCACAAGACTGTCTTGACTTGACTCATGAGAATGTAGAATTAGGCACAGCTAAGCACGATGCAGTGCACATCCCCACCAAACTCCAGTGCAACGCATACCCCCACCAAACTCTTCCCGTACCCCTGGGGGTATGCGTACCACACTTGGGGAAACACTGCTCTGGATCTATGAGTCTGTTTTTGTTTTGTTTGTTAGTTTATACTGTCTTAGATTCCACATATGAGTGGCATCATATGGTGTTAGCCTTACTTATTTCACTTAGTATAATAACCTGTAGGGTATTATGGCATCACAAATGCTAAGATTTCAATTATTTTATGGCTGAGAAATATTCCATTATATACTAGTAGCCCTGCACATGAATCCGTGCTCCAGTAGCTCGCTGCTGCCTTCCAAAAACTCTCCGCCTGCTGCCCTGCCTCCTGTAGTTCCCCCCCCCCCCGCTTCCCCCCCTCTCTTAGTTTGCTGCCCTTCCCCCTACTGTAGCTCTCTACTGCCTGCTGGTAGCTTGCTTCCCATCATCCTGCTGATCCATGATCTGGTCATTACGAGGTCAGTACTTATGCTTCACAGTGTAATGACTATTTATATTATACATCTTATATAGTCTATATCTCATCTTCTTTATACAATAGTCTATTGATGAACAATTAGTTTGCTTTCTTATCTACTATCAGGACCTGGAGCAAACTTCCACCAGATGTCTTTATATTTTTCACTTTCATTTCCTTCAGGTATTTATTAACATTTTAACACTTCAAACCTAAGCCTGTACTCATTTCTTCCCTGCTATATTTTTTTCTCTAGCAATATTACCACCTGTCATGTTATATAATTTATGTATGCACATGTATGTGTATATATGTTTGTTTCTTTCTCCATTTGTTTGCCTGCCTCTCCTATTGCCTCATAAGGTGAGGATTTTCCTTTGCTTTGTTCATTGCTGCATCTGATATGCAAAGAATGTGCCTGACTCAGAGGAAGCACTTTAATAAACTCCCACTGTTGAAAGACTGGAATAATGAAGTCAAGATTACCATTGTTTGCACCTGAAATACATTTTACCGATGGTTATGAATGAGCACATGGAGGGTCACAGAATGAGAACACACTTCTCAATATCTCCGACCTTTTGGATTATATTTTCAAAGGAAGTACAGTCTATTCTATTTCTTCTATGTGGCAAGAATCATCACTTTGCACTACAGACATGATTTTTCAGCAGGCTGTTAGAATTAAAAGACTGTTCTTCAAATCAGTTGCCCTTGTTCAGGTGGCAAAACAAAACAACGATTGCTATTGTCAAATTCAGGAAGGCTAATTTTTGATATTCTAGCAGCTCTGTTTAAAGCATATGGCAAACAGACCCATGGGGAAATTTCTTCACTGCTGTGTTTTCTTTTATAGTTTTAAACACTGCAGTTTTATGCAAGAGGAAATAGATTTTTGAGACAGCAATGACAGGTGAAATATGATGTGGAAAATGATAGTTTAGATCCTCATATGTCAACAAAATAAAATAAATTGTATTTCAAACGTGTCTTCCATCCAGCTCAGACTTCTGATTGTTTTTTTAAAAGATACATGCAAAGGAAGCTATCTTCCCATAAATAAAAAATGCAGAATCCTTAATGAGCAACAGACAGCCCAGGTGCATTAGCGTGGTGCCCATCCAAAAGCTTGGCTTTACATTTTAACTTGTAAATTACAACTTCTTCCAGTAGGTCTGATTCATAGCTAATTAGCCTATATTTGTTTCTTTTGCCTAAAACAGTTTTGGTAAACTCTCATTTAACGCAATTGTCATAAATGACTTACTAGTTAGATTAATAGACTGTTAGATTATATATCATAGTTCTGTTAACAGTTTCCTAAAACTTAATAGAGCATGACATAGTTAACATTATAACTTTCCTGAACATATGTAATGGTATAGAAAGTAATTCTGGATAATGCAGAGCCATCAGTGGTCATTCTATCAGAACTTGCAAAAGTGAAAAATATCATGACATTAGATAACAAGGGCCTACTATGTTCCTACCCATTGATAAGTTGGGAGGTACTTCATTCAAAATGTGGTTGAAAAGTGAATAGGTGTATCCATGTAAAATATTTGCTAATATTAAAGATTCGCGGTTGAATCAAATTTGCCTCCTTGTCTTTTACAGGGATCTGAAACTCACAACGGTATTTATATTTGAAAATAATACTTTGAAGATTTAAAGTTCCTTTTGGGAACCTCAATAGTTTGAAGAGAAGAAATTATCATTTTTTCAATGGACTTAAGATCCATGGTGATAAAGCACACTGATCATTACTCCTGGAAGCAGAGATGAAGGTTAGACCTTACACATTGAAAACATATCATGCTGACAAGGGCACATGAGGGGGGAACAGCAACCCTTGTAACATTTTATTCTGAAATAGAAAATTTGGCTCATCTTTTAGAAAGCAGACTAATTTTTTGAAAAAAAATTATGTCACTTTTTCCTTTAAGTGCTAGTAATTGAAGCAATTAACTGTTACCTAGGTCTCTGAAAGATCAGCAATATTACTGAAATGTGTGCGTGGGTATGAGGTGAATGAGATGTAAGCATTAGAGTCCCAGTACCTGTTAAAACAGCAGTCTCACCCTACAGTTATGTACCCGATGTGTGCTAAGGATTATTCCTTGGTGTGGCTTATAGATTGTCATTTCACAAAGTACTTTCAAACTAAGTTAAATGTCAACTAATAACTGTAATGAATGTTGCAACTACTTTCTCCTACTTTAACATTAGTTTCATGTCCTTTATTATAAAATACTGTACACATGTAAATTTCACATAATTAGATTGGCTCATCAATCTGTTATTTCCCCATTACATAATAAAATGGTTACTGAAGGAGATTTATGGGTAATGTGCTAGGAAATATTTCTAAGGCTTTGGAAACCTTTATTTGCATATTTTAATTAGCAGTTTATTAATCTTAAATGCATATGGAAATTAACTGCAGCTTAATCTCATAAAATTCCTCACTGTAATCCTTTATTACATTACTTTGATATACATTATTTTTTTAGCAGTTTATATATTAGAGTAATGACTACAAGATTAAAAAAATTCCATTTTCCTTATTTCA
Organism: Vespertilio murinus; assembly: GCA_963924515.1. NCBI lineage: Eukaryota > Metazoa > Chordata > Mammalia > Chiroptera > Vespertilionidae > Vespertilio > Vespertilio murinus. Next base: position 43,734,590 of record OZ004712.1, read on the forward strand.
ATTACAGGTCTTTCTCCACTTACAACACCCTGATCTACATTATATTAAATTTTTATACTTGCTAATAATCTTTACTTTCATTAATTATTTTACTATTTTTTGCTTTTCTCCAATAGTCCTTTTTCATTACTGTCTTTCAGTATCCCACTTTTCTCCCCCAAAGCAGATATAAGAATAACTTTCTGCTGAGAAATCATCTTCAAATCATCAGGTGATAATGTTCATGAAGAAAATCATATCAACTCAGAGAACATTTATTAAATCACATCTACATACCAGAGAGTGGATGTAACACTCAGAATAGGAGATAAACTCGAGAAGTTTACCACCCTGGAAAGTTCTACAATGAGGTTATCTGGGAAGAAAAGTATAGTTTATCCTGGTCCAAACACCATCTGGTACTGGGGATAACAGATATCGGGAGATTCTCATATGTCTTTATGTTTTTAGGGTTCATACATGGGAGGTCTTGCTCCCTTACAGCACAGATGTAGCCCACTGAGTGTCTGTACAATGATATGGAAGAGTGGCATTCGTTCAGGTGCTAAAAGGGAGTATCACACCCACAAGCTCTAAGCAGTTTAGAGATTTAAGAAAAGTTTTTTAAGTCTTGACTATTTCATAGTGTTTGTAGTGAGCTTCTAAATCCAATCAATTCATATAAAAAGAACCAAATGAAACAAATATAAACAACTGATGTCAGTAATAAATAGGTCCTTTAATTTCTCATCACATACACATAAATCTTGCCCTTTTATAGATGTGAGGAATGATTATGAATACCTGACATTATCTTATGTGGTGTAAAAGGAGATTTGGAAGGCAATTCCAAACAAGGATATAACATACCTATATGATATTCCAGGGCTGTAATTTCTCTCTCTCTCTCCATATTATAGCATGTCCCTGAAAATGAATATTATAAAGGCAGTGTTTATTAAAGTATATTTCATTTTCAAAATTGAGCAATCAGCTGTTAATGTATGTATATATCTTCTGGGACACTCTGCATATGAATATAATAGCATAATGTATGAAATTATGTATATGTAGAAATAAAATGTTAATTGTTCCCCAGCCTTCTGAGTATGCTTATTTTATTCAAATAAAATCCTTAAGTGGGTACAAGAATACTTATAATATGCCTTTATGTATTACATATTTTGTGTATATTATATATCATAGATTGTGTATATATGCAAGAGGCCCCAAACACAAAGATTTGTGCAAGAATGGGCCTCCTCTGGCTGCCAGCACCACCTTCACTCTGGCCTGGAGCCGCCTTTCTGCCTTAGTTCTGGCGTCCATCTTTCCTCCTTCCCATGCTGCCCAGAGGTCTGGTGCTGCTGATGTGGTGCCATGGCAACAACACAAATGTCCAGCCCTGCCCCTGCCGCTCTGTGACTATACATGCAAATTAACCCACCATCTCTGCTGGATGCTGGTGGGTGTCACAGAGGTATGACCCAATTTACATCTCTCTCTCTCTCTCTCTCTCTCTCTCTCTCTCTCTCTCTCTCTATATATATATATATATATATATATATATATATATATATATATATATATATATATATAATGGAGCGGGGTGGATAGGGGGAACTGCAAGGGCAATAACAATGAAAGGACTATACTTTCTCAGAGTGACTTCTTTAGGTGTCTATTTACTTTTATTTACATGGTCTATGGCTGATATTTAGTGAATGCATCCTGGTTTGGCCCTAACAGTTGATAAAATATAGAAATACTTTGGTAAAATTGGTAAATGGCTATTGCTGAAGATCTCTGAATCTAGTCCCCATATGCCCTATACCAACTGTACTGGGCTCTCCCCCAAAATACCTCCCCAAGTGTCTCCATGCCTCAGATTTAGCTGGGGAGGGGGTGTCCCAGGATGTTGCTTTAGCACTTGGCTAGTGTCCATCATAAATGGTCAGTGCCCATGGCATTCTGGTGGTTGAAAATTTTCAATGCCATTCCTGATATGTCTTAATATTCTTGATTAAAGCCATGACCACCAAACCACAGAAGACAGTCCCAGGATATTATAACCATGCCCTATAGAAGCACTATAGTTATAATGTAAACATGCAAATAGCTCACCTACTTTTAAGGAATAATGGAGTTATTTTTAAGAAAATGGAGTTCTGAAAGGTCCTGGACTCAAGGATGGTCACATCCATGATTTCCTTGCATACATGCTGCAGGTGGCCACCTGAACTTGTCATGCAGATTTTTATCTATTCTGTGCAGTCTAGAACAATATCCATGTTACTCATTGCTATATGGCTGATCATAAGCAACTGAAGTGAGGATCTGATTGAGGACACAGGTAACAGATTATGAGTTAACAAGGAAAGAATGCATGACATTTAGAATCTGTACCCAGTGGAATTAAAAAACAAAAACAAAAACAAAAATAAAACAAATCTAGCACATTCAGAGCCGACCAATTTGAACCAACACAGCCAACAACATCTTTTAGACTTTTTTTGGTTGACTGAATTCAGGTATTTTTGCAATCCTGGTTTGATATATGATGATCCTGGCAAGGAAACTAAAGATGTCTCAACTAAACAAGTTAGACATTAAAGAAGTAATATTATTCCAAAGCAAGGCACAAGGGCATTTGTTTTGGGGGGAAAAAGGACCCTAGAGTTCTGTAGTTTCCAGAATGGGCCCTACCAGGGCGTACTTACGAGGCAGACCCAGACTAAGAAGCAGGGGCCCAAACGGTCAGGAGACTAGGCCTTCTGGCAATGAGCAATTGGTGAGGAAATAAATGCACCTTTACAACACAATCATATTTTGGGAAAATGCTGTCCATTTTTTTTTTCTGAGTCTACTTTTAATCTAAGTCTTTAATCTATTTCTCAATCAATGGCTCCTAGGAAGGAACTTCTAAGCCAACTTCAGGCAGTTTCCATCCCTTTATTCTCTGTTTATGATTGCTTATTAGTTTCACTGTGGGGAAAGCAAAACCAAGAAAAATCAAAATACAAGTGTTGTTTGGATGATTGGCACACCATTTCCTCAGTGTTTGTAATAATATAAAAATGGATGTTCCTGACCTGAAACCATAAAAATTCTTTATTATATTTCTAAAAACATTTGTTTCCTTAATTATGTTTTTCAGAAAGACCTTTCCTTAAATCTTCCAGATAATGGATCACACCGTACGATGTCAGCTCAAGTTATTCCACTCATGCATCACCCTGCTCTGCACAGAGGAACCGAGAAAAATGGATAAGTCACCAGAGGAGGGATGCCACACTCTCATTAAAAACAGACAGACCACAAAGTTCTTTTGAAAATTCCTGTAAGGTAAGTACACTAGTTGAAAAGAGGTTTGAAATGTGATTTTCAAACATTTCCATTTAATAATGGCAAGCTCGAGGCGTAGCATCCCTTGGCCTCATGGTTTTCTGAAGAAAAGTCTCAGACTTCCTTAAGCGTCCCCTGTGAGATGGTTAAGCACATCTCTAATGTAGCTCTTCCTTCAGATCCACTGGTGCTTTGAGGACTATTGACTCCATCCCCACCCCCACTCATAAGAAGTAAACTAGATGTGTTTTTAATTGCTCTTTAAATTTCATAAACCAAAATACCATACGGTTGTTTACAAAGATCTAATTAGCACATTTGCCTAAATATGCTTTCATGGTCCTAAAGACATGAAAATTAAAATGCAAATGATAATGTGTATATGAGAAGGAAGGGAGAATATCCTTAGCCTTACTGCCCATGATTCCCTGTGCTCTTAGCCTGTCATCTTGCTGGATCCTGTCCTCAATAAAGGAGGCAGAGCCTTTACCTAGAAGTTAGAAGCACTCATTCTATAGTCTCTCAAGACACTCTTAGCAAAGCTGAGGATATTGTCTTGATTTTATTAGAGAGGGAGGGAGAGAGAGAGAGAGAGAGAGAGAGAGAGAGAGAGAGAGAGAGAGAAACAATCAATTGGTTGTTTCACTTATGTATATGTTCAGTGGTTACTTCTAGTATGTGCCTTGATCAGGATGACACTCTGACTGAACTATATGGCCTGAGCACAAAGCTGAGGATTTTAAAGACATTATTAATATAGCAAAGTCAACTCAGATACAGCCAACATCTGATTCATGCCATTAAAGAAACCAATAACAAAGAGGACAGCCACTAGGGAAGAAGAATATTCATTGATTAGTGAACTAATCCTAGTACAGTTAGTATTTGGGGAGAGAAATCCAGATTTTCCTGAGAAACTATATCTTCAGACCTTTTGTAAAAAATTTATTTATTGATTATGGTAACAAAGATTTCTTTATTGATTATGGTATCATATAATTTTCCTCATCCCCTCATTCGCATCCCAAACCTCTCCCCACATATGCCCACCCCCTGTTGTCCATGACCACTGGCAAGGCTTATATGCATGCACACTAGTCCTTTGGTTGATATCACCCCTTTGCCCCCACCTTCCCTTACCTTCCCTCCGGGGTTTGACAGTCCGATCACTGCTTCCTTCCTTCCTTCCTTCCTTCCTTCCTTCCTTCCTTCCTTCCTTCCTTCCTTCCTTCCTTCCTTTCTTCTTCTTCTTCTTTTTTTCAATAAATCTTTATTGCTCATATTATTACAATTGTTTCTCCTTCTTCTCCCCCATAGCTCCCTTCCACACGATTCCCACCCCACCCTCTGCCCTTACCCCCTCCCCCACCATTGTCCTCATCCATAGGTTATACGATTTTAATCAAGTCACTTTCTGCACCCCCACACCCCTTTCACCCTGATAATTATCAATCCACTTCCTTTCTTTGCCCCTGATTCTATTATATTCACCAGTTTATTCTATTCCTCAGATTTTAATTCACTTGATCTTCTTCCTCTTCTTAAGTAATACCTTTCAGCATTTCATATAATACTGGTTTGGTGGTGATGAACTCCTTTAACTTTTTCTTATCTGTGAAGCTCTTTATCTGCCCTTCAATTCTGAACGATAACTTTGCTGGATATAGTAATCTTGGTTGTAGGTTCTTGCTATTCATCACTTTTAATATTTCTTGCCATTCCCTTCTGGCCTGCATGGTTTCTGTTGAGAAATCAGCTGATAGTCATATGGGTGCTCCCTTATAGGTAACCAACTGCTTTTCTCTTGCTGCTTGTAAGATCTTCTTTTTGTCTTTTACCCTTGGCATATTGATGATCATGTGTCTCAGAGTATTTCTCTTTGGATTCCTCTTGTTTGGGGTTCTGTACGCTTCCTGTAGTTGTAAGTCTATTTCTTTCTCCAGGTGAGGGAAGTTTTCTGATATTATTTCTTCAAATATATTTTCAGTATTTTGCACTCCCTCTTCTTCTGGCACCCCCATAATTCTGATGTTGGTGTGCTTGAAGTTGTCCCAGAGGCTCCTTACACTATCTTCAACTTTCTGGATTCTCTTTTCTTCTTGCTTCTCCAGAGGAGTGTCTTTTGGCTCTTTAACCTGATTCTTGTGTTATTCCATTCTGCTGTTGGATCTTTGCATAATATTTTCCAATTTAGTTAGTTTATGTATACTTTTTAGTTGGGTCTCATGAAGTTTATTGACTTTTTCTAGGATATTCTTGTATAACCTTAGAACCATAGTTCTGGAACTCTATATCCTCCATCTCTTTCATTTGAGATCTATTTCCTTGTTTTGGCATTTTCGCTATTTTTCAGAGTTGGTAGGATGGCTTTGTGTGTTTGGTGTCCTATATGGCCCAGTGGGTCAGCCTCCTCAGTTACCTGAGGTAGACACTCTTGGTGCTCCCCTTTGTGGACTGGGTGCACAGCCTTGTTGCAGCTAAGTCTTTATTGTTGTGAATTGACCTTCAGGCCAATTGGATGTGGGTATCAGCTGTGTCTACTCTGGGATAACTTCTGTATTGGAGACAGTCTTATAGGATCAGACTTGAAAAACTGCAGAAGCCTCTGCTCAGCTTGGATGGGGCGGAGTCTCAGAGCTGAACTGACAGTCTTGGCTTCCACCGTGCCCTTGTGCACTCTCCTGAGTTTCTGCCTGACCTCTGCCTTCCATGGCTTCCCTGAGTTTCTGCCTGACCACCCAGGTTCCCTGTGCAAGAGCGTGGGTGCCCCAGGGGCTAGCCCGGACTTGGGCTGGTCTCTGTAGTCTGGAGCTTTTGACTCCTTCTGCTATGGAGAGGCCGCCTCCTTGGTCAGGACTCCTTCAGCTACGGAGAGGCAGCAGCAGCCTCCACAATGACTGATATTCTTTTAAGAGGAAAGATATTTTAGACATACAGGGAAACAGACGAGAAGGCCATGTGAAGATGGAGGCAGATAATAATTGGAGTGATGCGGTCACAAGCCAAGGAATATCTGGAATCACCTGAAGCTGGAAGAGGCAGGAAGAACTTTCTCCAAGAGCCTTTGGAGGGAGCTTGACACCTTAAATTCAAACTTTTGGCATTGAGAACTGAGCAAATACATTTATGTTGTTTTAAGTCACCAAATTTTTGTTAATTATTTTGGCAGACCTAGGTGACTAATATACCTAAGAAATTAGGAATAATTTCTTAAGGAGTAAGATCTAAGATAAACAGCTGATAGGAAAAGAGAAAACAGCTGATGGTGCATGATTTTAATAAGATGCACTCAAAATCAGAAAAATCTTCAAAGAACAGATTGGATGCTCTAAGGTCTTTTTCAAGTATCAATTGGAGAATCTCAAATCCAAATAGGAAAAATCTAACCTCAGCTTATTTGAAGAGAAAAAAAGTGACAAGCTATATTTTATATTGTGATAAGGAATGAATTTTATCTATAATTTCCAACTACCAATTCAAGTTCGTTGGACCTTATGATGCAGATAATTACTTAAACACTATTGCATTTAAACAACTATGTAAAATACATTTTCTCAGAGCTTCTGCTATGAGATATCTCAAAAACTCAACACGGTGCATTGAAATCCTAGCTATATGAATACCTCTCTCTAAATAATATTGTATTGTTATACTGCTCATGTTTTTACAATAAAATGAGAGCTTTTTTATAGGGAAAAACTTTAATACCATGTCTTTTCATTGCCTGCAGCATTAACCATTTTCACAGACAGAAACTATAGTAATAGCAGTTTGCAAATGAAGTGGTTTGTAAATATAAAACTGCAATTTTCTCCCAAACAACACAACGACAACTAGAAAAAAATCTCTAAGGAGAAATGAAACTATAAAGTCTTTCATTTGGTATTCAGATATTACTGGATATGTTTTCAATAAATTTTTCCTGCATTTAAATAGCATCTACAACTTTCCACCGAAATCTTTCCTCCCATATTATTTGCCCACAATGGGAGTGAGGCTAAGCATCTCAGGCTAGCCCAATTATTCAGATGCATTATTCATTTCCTTTCTGCTTATGCTTTCCACTGTTCAAATTTCCTTCAGGATTAAAAAAGTAATAATAAAGGTAAATCGTCAGAGCAGCAATGTATCTCTTGTTTATTAAGCTTCTCCCAAACAGCCAGTGTTATTAACGATCTATCCTTTACATTTAACGGTATCTAGATATATTTTGGCACGTATATGATTTTATTTCATTACATTTGGATATTTTTTAAAAGCTTCCACTGGTTATTGTATCACTTCACATATATTGCAAATTGCATTTTTACTTGGCAGTCATACAGAAATGCAGGTCTCTCTTGATTCCTATCTCTTCAAGTTCCTCTATTTTTCCCCCCCCCCAATGATTCATTTAAACTTGTATTATGAATGGAACACATAACCTCATTTCAATTAGTCTGTCTCTGGGAATGTGTTAACCCTGAATCCAGTCTGGGTCATTCTTCCCACTTGGTCTGGAACCAGGGTTCATGCCTGCCTAGGGCTGCCGTCATCACAAGCAGGCATTTCATTTAGATCCAACAGGACCTACATTAACACAGGCAGCCGAGGGAGGGGAGAAGACCTAACAGTCGTTTATGCAAGGAGTTGTAAAATAATGAGATTATTTTTTTTCTTGTAGAGTTAGGAGGCAGCATATACTATACTAAAGAGGATAAGCTTCAGTTTCATTACCAGGAAATCCAAACTGCTGATCTGCCCTCTCCATGGATAATTACTTCACTTCTTAGGCCCTCATTTTTCTACTGGGCTGAAAAATGGGAACAAGGATGTTGACAAGGATTAAATAAGATAGCATATGTAATAGATAGTGCAGCAATCAGAACCCAAGTGGTACTCAGTGACATGGTAATTACCTTCAATTAGCTCCCACCCTCCCGCAACGTTCCTCTTTCCTTCCAGAGAGACAATCTCAACAGCGGAACTGTAGCAGAGCATTCATTGGGCCGCACAAGTCATACCTCAAGTGAAATTTATGGAGTAACAGAAACTGTAGTTTATGCCACTTGCTTTGTTTGGTAACATTGCTGGTTATTGGCAAATGGGAAGTAGAATGAAATCCACGGATTCCAGTCTGGAATGGGAATATTCTTCCTATTATGTTTTCCCATGACAGAGAAAAATTACATGCTGCCTCTAGGGATGGTTCTTCTCCATTGTTATAAGCCAAGTGCAGAACGTGTGTTGAAATGGAAACACTTGTGCTTCTGTGAACTCAGGATCAAACTGAGTTTCAGGTAGCTTTGAATGCAGACCCATTCTAACCAAAGCTCTGAGATTTTTTTTGAAACAGAAGCAACAACATTGTCAAGAGTCAAAAGATATTTTTTAAAACCTCAGAGGGAAGGTAAGGGAGGGTGGGGGAAAAGGGAGAGAGCAACCAAAGGACTTATAGGCATGCATATAAGCATAGCCAATGGACAAAGACATTAGGGGGGTGAGGGCATGAGTCTGGGGGTGGGTGGGAGCAATGGGAGGAATAATGACACTTTTGTAATATCTTAATCAATAGAGAAAATAAATAAATACATTAAAAAATCAATGCAGAAAAGAATGGCCTTGTGAATTGCAGTCATGGTGGCACCCTTAAAAACAGCAGGTTCCACTGTAGATGTACCACAGCCTGAGGAAGATTCCCCCATGAAAGAAGATCCTGCCAGGACGGTGATGTTTTGAAGTCTGAAGATGACCTAAAAATGTGATATGTGTCATACCTGTATTTTATCATGAAATAAACATAACTTTTTTTTTTTTTTTAAAGAAAGGCAGCTTCATGGTTAACTTTCTCAAAAAGTCATTTGATAGCTTTAAATCTCTCTAAAGTGCCTGCTGAGAAGTCAGTTCAAATTTTCCCAAGAAACACTTTCTGAATTCCATGAATCTTCTAAAAGTTATTCCCTGCTATGCTAATTGCTTTGCCATATAATCACCTTAAAAAGGGGAGAGACTAGAAATTATAAGGAAGCTAAAACTTTTATATAAAAGCCTCTGATACTGAATCACGTTAAATATCATTTTCGGTAACTGTTTGCCATCCTATATAAATAATTAACATTTAGAAAGTTTTGCAGGGTACGTGTGTGTTATTTATATTTGATTAGTTGAGATTTTATGGCAATTCTTATTAACTTTGGGTATCAGAAACCGTGTCAGGACTGTATCTCTCTGTAATACAAGTTTTTCTATGGGAAAAAATCTGATTTGACATATAATTTCAATTTACATCATCTTGCCTAGGAATTTAACCAAACCTAAAGCTCAGGATTCACCGAAATGATTTAATTCTGACACTGTAAAGTATGCCTTTAAAGGGAAACATTTCTTGAGTGTAGAAACCAGCATTTATTTGCTTCAGCCTGATAATTGATTCTCTAAAGAATTCTCTACAAAAGGGAGATACAATCACAAAGGGCTTCCTTTAATTTGGGAAAAAGCAGCCCCCTTTAAAAACACAACAACATCTGCAATAGCTAATAAGAGGAAGGCTGAACAGACAGTTCTATAAGAAGGTATAGTCCATCTCCTGGTACAAGCACACACTGCCCCATGTACTTCGGGGACATCCCATTCACACTGGCCTTCCCTTCAGCGGAGACTTAGGTCTAATGAATGAGGAGAGCACTGGCCTTGAGGATGGAGTACTTGAGAAGCCCACGAAACATCTCCAGACTTGAGCTTCACACACCATGCAATGAACACGAGTGTTCTACACATTCCTATTAGCTATGCTATGTAAACAAATTGGGAAACGTTCTATATTGCATCCTACTTTTAGGAATTTCCAATGCTTATTAGAAGGCATAAGGTAAATCAACATAGTAATTTTTTCCCCAGTGAACATCACTGAACATTCACTTTTCATGAGATACGGCTTGAAAATTGAAGCTTCTGAGCCTGTAGTTATACATTTTCTCAGCAGTTGTTCTAAGAACTGAGGCCTTGCTCAGGAGGTCAGGTGAGGTGTCTGTGCCCACCTCATCCTGGTTCCCTTACTATCATTGTCCTGTGGCTGGGGCATTTGCTCCTGACACATAGGAAATAATCAAGGGGCACTCACACACCCTGCACACTGGGACCTGGGCCTCAAGCCTCCTGGTTATCACTGTTACCGTGTATTCAAGTGATGGTGGTTGTTGTGGTGGTGGGGGGCTGGGCCACGGGGACCCAAGCACGCAGGAGAAAATAAGCCCCACAAGATTCATAGTTACTATTTCATATCTTTCTATATTGAGTAACATGCCATCCCATAGATTTTACAGGTTACTCCATTCACTTTAGTCAGAAGCTATTCATAACAAAAGAACTCCCAATGGAGAAAGAGAGACAAGAAAAGAGGAATGCCACCTCTAAAAGGCGGAGTCCAGGGATAATCGAAACTCCCAGCTTTCTGGAAGAGTGTAATGAACAAGATCCTAGTTTACCTGCCATTACTGCTGTTTCCTGAAGAGCCGATGTCTTGTAGAAAAGGAGATAGGCTTAGAGGGGAAACCGTAGTCTAGCTTGCGGCTTTAAGGAAATCTTGGGGGCAGAGTCCAAACTCTGAAGTGAGACTGGTCTAAGAGAAGAATGAATGAGCCTAATAGATGAATCCCAGAAATGTTCAATGGTGATGCTGACGGGAAGCAAAAAAGATGGAGATGTGCCCAGATCCCCAGATACACCCTCCGGTTAGACAAGCTGGGTGCAAATTAAATTGCAGTCATTGCTTCCTGAACAGTAAAACCTACCAATAAAATAGTGTCACACTGATTCTCACAGCCTGCCTGGGCAAAGATGCAGGAGGCTGACAGCATATGGCAGGGTGGAGAACAATAGTATTGGACCAACATCCTTCCAAAATCCGAACAAAGGACATAGCTTTGACTCAGTAATTCCATGTTAGAATTTTATTTAAAAAATTGCCAAGACCAGTTTGGCTCAGTGGATAGAGCGTCGGCCTGCAGACTGAAAGGTCCCGGGTTCGATTCAGGTCAAGGGCACATGCCTTGGTTGCGGGCACATCCCCGTTGGGGAGTGTGCAAGAGGCAGCTGGTCGATGTATCTCTCTCATCGACGTTTCTAACTCTCTATCCCTCTCAATTCATCTCTGTGTAAAATCAGTAAAATATATTTTTTTAAAAATTAATGAATGAGGGACCTATGCAAAGATATGGTCACAATACGTTAATTTTAACACTAATGGACATTAAAATTCAATTTATAGCCCTAGATGGTTTTGCTCAGTGATTAGAGCATTGGCTTGTAGACTGAAGTGTTGCAGTTTCAATTCCAGCCAAGGGTATGTACCTGGGTTGTAGGCTCTATCCCTGGCCCTGATAGGGGTGTGTGTGGAAAGCAACCAATACTAGGTGTACTGGTTAATAATGTGGATTTTGTTTCTGACAGATGGAGTTACACATATGTTGATTTTATATGCGATTTGATATGTATGCTATTTTGTTGTATTGACAGCAAGCTTCAAAACAACATAGGTCAAATTTGTGGAAGATGTTAACATCATAGATATTTTTACACTTAAAATGTCGAATTTCATGCCAGGAAAAGAGCATTTGCGGGAAATTTTAATTCATTACTTTATTTTGAAGAAAAGTGCTGCTGAATACTTTGAGAAGCTAGCTGATGGTGAACATGCTTCGTCTCAAGATACTTGTGAACACTGGTTTAAATGATTTAAAAGTGATGATTTCAATGTGAAAGATGTGTCTCTCTCACATTCCTGTTTCTCTGTGTCTCACCATCACTTCCGCTCTAAAAATTAATGGAAAAAAAATATCCTTGGAGGAAGATTAACCACCAAAAAAACAAAAAAAAAAAAACACACAATTAATGTTGCAAAAATATATTTATCTGTACTGAAAGTTTTTTACTGCATTTTTGTTAAGTAGCACAAAGCTAAGTATAACCTTATTTTCTGTATTATAAATCATAAATACAGAACAAGTCTAAAAGTAACACTAGAGATGTTATTTGTAGTTATCTCTGGGTGGTGAACTGCAGGTGATTTTTAATCTCAACTCTTTTTGCTTTGCTAAACTTAATTAATGTCTCTCCTTTGTTTATCTGAGTTTCATCCTTTGTTTCATAAAGTTAACATGAATTAGTTGTTTTAAGAAAAAGCTTTTTCTGTGTGTGTGTGTGTGTGTGTGTGTGTGTGTGTGTGTGTGTGTTTAAAAGAGCTGGCTGGCATCACTACATACCCAGGAGAATGGCTAAAATGTCATAGACACACTTACAAATATTGGCAAGGATACAAAGTCATGGGAACTTTCATATATTTGCTGGTAGAATTACTTTGAAAAACCTGCAGCCTTAGTAAAAGCTAAACACGCACACATATGTCGAAATCTAGACTGTAGACATCTCTCTCACGAAGTGTATATATGTATGTACTCACCAGAAGACATACACACATTGCTCATGGCCGTGCTATGTGGATCATCTCCAAGTTGGAAACAATCCAAATGCCCATTCTACCGTGAAACAGAAACCCAGCTGCAGTCCACTCACATACTTAGGAATGAGAAATGAGAATACGGTCAACACAGATGAATCTACGAAATTCAACATTGGGCAAAGGAAGCCAGATAGAAAAAAAGTACATATTGTTCTCTTATATGGAGTTCAAAAACAGAAAAACACATCTGTGGTTTCAGATGGTCTTGGGCAACCCTACTAGCAGAACCACTGCTGTAGAGCCTAAGACTATCAGAAACTATCAGAAAACACAGATATTTGCATCACGATTCATTCACAGTAGCAAAATTACAGTTATGAAGTAGCAACAAAAATAATTTTATGGTTGGGGGTCACCACAACATGAGGAACTGTATTAAAGGGTCGCGGCAATAGAAAGGTTGAGAACCACTGGTCTAGCTAAAGCACAGCATTTTCTTGAAGGAATTATCTGGATTCTGATGATAAATCTTACAATTGTGGTAGAAAAACCAAAGGGATGCAGGGATAGCAAGACTATACATTCCTGAGACAGATTTTTCACATTATGTGAGTTTTCAGACCCAGTGGCAGGTTAAGGGGCAGGTGGAATGTTATTCTGGGCTAAAAGGAAATACATTTCTCACCCTCTTCTCCTCCAAAAGACAATTCTTTTTGTTTTATCCTCTCCCTGTTCTATCCCTACTACCACAGACAAATACCCCAATACAACATTTTCTTCCCCATGCCAGCGGGTCTCCTCAAATCACTTAGTGATGTTTCTTGTCCAGAAATGCATTTAAGAGAAATGTGAGGCTCTTACTTGGTGAAAATCACTTAAAGATGAATAGGTTTTTATAATGACAATGATTAAAAAGAAACTACTTATATTATAAAATGAAATAAAACCTCCTAAAAATCTAGGAGACAGTTTATTTTGAAAGGAAAAGTTATATCATATCCCTGCATAGGGGTGCTCACGTGTCTTCTGTGTTCGATTTTCAACCATCCTAATGGTTATTATAATGTTTATTTTCATGTGCCAGGCACAGTTCTAAATGCTGGGACACTTTTCTTGGGGAGCTAACATTCTTGCTCAAAACAAGGCTAGGAAGCCCCAATCTAACTCACAAGGTTTCTGTTTTTCCTCCTTGTATTCCAAAACTGAATAACTACTCTTACTGATTGATTTACAAACAGACATCTTCCAAGACATTTATAAGCATTAAGGCATTTTGCTTGTTCCCATTAAAAAAGTCATTATGGGAAATCATGTTTACTACTTTTAAAATTATATCCCTATGAATTATATATATTTGTATATATGATTATAATAGAAGCCCAGTGCACAAAATTCGTGCATGGGGGTATGTGTTCCTCAGCCCAGCCTGCACCCTCTCCAATCTGGAACCCTTTGAGGTATGTCTGACTGTAAATGGGCAGTCAGACATCCCTTTCACAATCTAGGACTGCTGGCTCCCAACCGCTTGCCTGCCTGCCTGATTGCCCCTAACTCATTCTGCCTGCCAGCCTGATCACCCTTTAACCACTCTCCTGCCAGCCAGATCAATGCCTAATTGCTTCCCTGCCAGTCTGATTGGCCCTAACTGTCCTCCCCTGCAGGTCTGGTCATCCCCAACTGCCCTCCCATGCTGGCACAGTCTCCCCTAACTTCCCTCCATTGCCAGCCTGATCCCCCAAAACTGCTCTCCCCTGCAGGCCTGGTCCCCCACAACTGCCCTCCCCCACTGGTCTCATAGCCCACAATGTGCCCTCCCCTGTTGGCCTGGTTGCCCCCATCTTCCCTCCCCTTCTGGCCTGATGGACCACAACTTCCCTCTCCTACTGGCTCTCTTGTGGCAACCATTTTGTGATCACCTGGGGGCTGCCATCTTGTGTTTTGGAGTGTTGGTCAATTTGCATATTATCTCTTTATCATACTACTAGAGGCCCAGTGCACAAAATTTGTGCGTGGGTAGGGTCGCTAGGCCTGGCCAGTGATCAGGGCTGACTGGGGCCTTCCTTCATTCCATGCCACTCCCTGGTGGTCAGTTTACATCATATCAAGCAATTGAATTCCCAGTAAAAACTCCTGAGGAGAAAATTTGCATATTAGCTTTTTATTATATAGGATAGGATAAGAACCGTTGTTTTAAATTATTTCACTACTCTGCATTTTCACCTCATATAAAATGGAAAATTTGTATTAGTTAAATACTCTGCTAATGTTCTAGTGCTTAACCAAATTTTAGTACACAGAACACTGGACTTTACCTTTATTCTTCACATAACTTACAAAGTGACTTACACAGTGTCAATATTCAGGAAATATTGGTACAAAGAATAAGTTGCAGCATGGGTGAATGGGTAAGTAAACATGCCCATATTTAGAAATAAAGGGTTTTAAAAGCTAAATTGCTTTTTTTTAAAAAAAAATAAATCTTTATTGCTCAGATTATTACAATTGTTTCTCCTTTTTCTCCCCCATAGCTCCCTTCCACCCAATTCCCACCCCACCATCTGCCCTTCCCTCCTTCCCCCCACCACTGTCCTCATCCATAGGTTATATGATTTTAATCCAGTCTCTTTATGCACCCGCACACCCCTTTCACCCTGATAATTATCAATCCACTCACTTACTTTGCCCCTGATTCTATTATATTCACCAGTTTATTCTACTCCTCAGATTTTTAATTCACTTGATCTTCTTCCTCTTCTTAAGTAATACTTTTCAGCATTTCATATAATACTGGTTTGGTGGTGATGAACTCCTTTAACTTTTTCTTATCTGTGAAGCTCATTATCTGACCTTCAATTCTGAATAACTTTGCTGGATACAGTAATCTTGGTTGTAGGTTCTCGCTATTCACTTTGAATATTTCTTGCCACTCCCTTCTGGCCTGCATGGTTTCTGTTGAGAAATCAGCTGATAGTCGAATGGGTGCTCTCTTATAGGTAACCAACTGCTTTTCTCTTGCTGATTATAAGATCTTCTTTTTGTCTTTTGGCCTTGGCATATTATGATGTGTCTGGGAGTATTTCTCTTTGGATTCCTCTTGTTTGGGGTTCTGTACGCTTCCTGTACTTATAGAAATAAGAAATAGACTTAAGTCTATTTCTTTCACCAGGTGAGGGAAGTTTTCTGATATTATTTCTTCAAATATGTTTTCAGTATTTTGCACTCCCTCTTCTTCTGGCACCCCCATAATTCTGATGTTGGTGCGCTTGAAGTTGTCCCAGAGGCTCCTTACACTATCTTCAACTTTCTGGATTGTCTTTTCTTCTTGCTTCTCCAGAGGAGTGTCTTTTGGCTCTTTGACCTGATTCTTGTGTTCTTCCATTCTGCTGTTGGATCTTTGCATAATATTTTCCAATTTAGTCAATTTATGTATACTTTTTAGTTGGGTCTCATGAAGTTTATTGACCGTTCCTAGGATATTCTTGCATAACCTTAGAACCATAGTTCTGAACTCTATATCCTCCATCTCTTTTGAGATCTATTTCCTTGTCTTGGCATTTTTGCTGTTTTTCAGAGTTGGTAGGATGGCTTTGTGTGTTTGGTGTCCTATATGGCCCAGTGGGTCAGCCTCCTCAGTTACCTGAGGTAGACACTCTTGGTGCTCCCCTTTGTGGACTGTGTGCACAGCCTTGTTGTAGCTAAGTCTTTATTGTTGTGAATTGACCTTCAGGCCAATTGGATGTGGGTATCATCTGTGTCTACTCTGGGATAACTTCTGTATTGGAGACAATCTTATAGGATCAGACTTGAAAAACTGCAGAAGCCTCTGCTCAGCTTGGATGGGGCGGAGTCTCAGGGCTGAACTGACAGTCTTGGCTTCCACTGTGCCCTTGTGCACTGGCCTGAGTTTCCGCCTGACCTCTGCCTTCCGCGGCTTCCCTGAGTTTCTGCCTACTGTGCCAGGTTCCCCGTGCAAGAGCGTGGGTGCCTCAGGGGCTCTCCTGGACTTGTGCTGGTCTTTGTAGTCTGGAGCTTCTGACTCCTTCTGCTCTGGAAAGGCCGCCTCCTTGATCAGGACTCCTTCAGCTATGGAGAAGCGGCAGCAGCCTCCATGGTCAGACCTCTGAGCATACTCACTCATGTGGGACTGCGGACCCTGCCGGCTGCGGCTCCCGGCTCCCCAATCTCCAAGTGTCTGAGTCTCTGGGTGCCTTTCTCTACAGTCCAGACTTCACCCTTATGAGCCTGGGTCCACGGGGTTTCGGCCGGGGTTGAGGTTCAGTACAGTCAGAAAGGGTTCCCTGCATTCGGGAATTCCTCCCCTCCTGCCAGGCAGGCATTCGCTATACCAACTCTCCACACGAGCATCTGCCTACCTCAGCGCTTTGCGACTCCCATTCTGATCCATGAGCCTCTCTCCTTCTTTCTACTTATAGATAACCCACTCCACCACCTTTCCTGTGGTTTTGATGAAGTCCTTTTTGATTTTAGTTGTGTGTGTCTTTTTAATTGTTGATAAGGCGGCAGCTTAGGAGACTACCTAGGCCACCATCTTGGTTCTATTCTTCCTAAATTGCTTTTGTGATTATAATTGCAAACAGTATACAGCCTAATAATTCCCGGGTACCACTCCACGAGGGAAATACAACTGAAACCCATTTCCTACAAGAAGCATAGTCTTGGCCAAGTTAATTTTAACATCCTAAATGCTTATACATTATAGATTGAGAGAAAGAGCAAATTAGACCTTCCATCACATTTAACTTTGTCTATTATATAAACAGAAACCAGAACCCGTCTAGTATCAGGTCACCCTCTCTCCATAGCACATTCCCTGAACCAACAAGACTTTATTTTACTTAGCTTTTTATTGTCTTTATTTTTAAAAATATATTTATAATTTCAGAGAGTAAGGGAGGTGGAGAGAGACATATCAATATCAATGATGAGAATCATTGATTGGCTTCCTCTGCAGTCCCCACACTGGGGATCAAGCCCTAAACCTAGGCATGTTCCCTGACTAGGAATGGAAATGTGACCTCTGGTTCATAGATCAGCACTCAACCACTGAGCTACGACTAGCCAGACTCTTCCTTTTCTTTTAAACAGCCTTGTGATGACAGGGCTAAAAAGCCATCATTGAAGCAGGAGCACTCAATGGGCCAAACATCTCACTCCAGACCTGAGTAATCTTCTCTTTTCTAGAAACCCAAATGTATCACAGCATTTTAAAGGAGTAAAATAACACACACACACACACACACACACACACACACACACATATATATATATATATATATATATACACCACCAATTGTTGCCATCATATTCAAATTGATCAAATTTGTTGGCTTTCCTTGTATTAATTTACTAGATAGTTTTAAGTGATAAGATGAGAGAAGCCAAGAGGCTTATAGAGATGTTACTGAACTTTCCCAGAACATTTTAAAAGAATGCAATAATTGCACTAGCCCAAAGCAATGGGAGGCATAGAAATAATGAGCTATTAAGCTAATGATTTATCATCAATAGGAAATCCTATAACCAAATTCTGAACAGGCTATTCTTGAGGTAAGACGTGTCCATTATTCACTGACATGCATAGGAGTCCCATCTGCTTCTTGATGGCATCACTTGTCTCTTTGGGGGGGGGGGGGGCGGGGGAGGAGAGAAGCTTTTAGGGACGGAAGGCCTGATGTTCTGGGCTAATTATAAGTTAGGTAATTATACCTTGCTTAGCTACATTTCCCAAGTCATTTTATCTGCATTTCCTGCCTAACCCTTACACCTTAGTTTTATTTCCTGCTCTGTCTTGCCAAGAGCTGCAATGCACTGTTAATCAGCCCCTCGATGTGGGAGCAGGTGTAGGTACTGTGCCAAACCATCCGAGGGCTAAATGACTACTGAGGAGGCTAGCATGGCACCCTCTGGACAGTGATGGAGATGCAGAACCTGGAATGTCGTTTGTAAAAGACACGGGGTTCCTTAAGAAATGGAGGCTCTTTATTGGGAAAAGTGTCAATATTGCGTTTATATTTAAAAAATCATATTTGGGGGTTTGTGTATTTAATTAACATTTGTATGTCCTGGGTATTATTAGGAGATAAATTAGAAATTGGTATTGAGCCCAAACCAGTTTGGCTCAGTGGATAGACTGAAAGGTCCCAGGTTCGATTCCAGTCAAGAGCAGGTACATTGGTTTAGGGCACATCCGTGGTAGGGGGTGTGCAGGAGGCAGCTGGTTGATGTTCCCTTCTCATTGATGTTTCTAGCTCTCTATCCCTCTCCCTTCCTCTCTGTAAAAAAAAAATCAATAAAATATATTTTAAAAATTGGTATTGAATTTTCTAAGTGAGGACTGGCCTCTCTTGCAAGCCTATAAGAGCTCCAAGATTCAAACGTACCTCCTGAGAAGTTAGGCAGACGGACCACTTAGTGACATAGATGGAAAGGACAAAGGGTTGTGGTTACCGAGAAGGAAGTCAAACCTTTTATTAGGGTAGTGTCATGTCATGGTACAGACTATAGACCAGAAAGTGCTCATATGAAGAAGCAGTCACCAGAGCAAAGAGCTGAATTTGGAAGGTCAGAGCAGAAGAATTTTATCTGAAGCCCAGCGGTAGCACACACCACAATAGATTTCTACTACTGAAGGTTTTTTTTTTAAACCTATCAAAAGACTTTCAAGCAGAGTAAAAGTTATATACAGTTCTATCTATTCCCTATACCTGTGCTTGAGATTAAATTGACAACACTAAAAAATAAGCAAAATATAGGGTGCCCCACAAAAATGTATATAGAATTTAATAGCTGATAACTCACCTAGTTTTAACTCCTTTTCAGATATAACTGATTTGAAATAATGGAAGAAGTCAGACCAAGCTTTGAACAAAAAAAAAATTTATCCTGCCCTGCTAGTGTTGCTCAGTGGTTGAGCACTGACTCAGTTCAATTCCTGGTCCGGGCACATACATGCCAGGGGCTCCAGGCTCAATACCCTTTAGAGGGCATGCAGCATGCAGCCCATCTCTTCCCCCTTCTCTCTTCCTGTCTATTATCAATAAAAATGTAATTAAAAAATGTTTCCTAAAGTACCATTGGATTTTTAAAGATAGAAGTTATGGTACAAGACCAGGAACAATCCACAAATAAAGGGCACACACATACCGAAGAAATTATTCTTGATGTTTGCAATTCCATTTCTTCAAGTTTTCAGTAGTGCCTGGACCAGAAGGTCATCAGTCTAAAAACAGGCACTGACCAAAAAAATTATTCATTTCTGTAGATTCTTTTAAATTTTGAAAATGAACTGTATGTTAATAAACAGCGACTTTATAATCATTCAAAGTGTGTATCCATTTTTTTGGGACACCTGTATATGGCTTCAAGTAAAAGTGCAAGAATGTTAGAAAAGAGGAGTCAGAGAAAGAACGTGATATTAAATATGCAGTAAGAACATTTGTGTGCTTGATACAAAGGGAGAGAAAACACTGAAACTACAGGAGTTTGGGGCTCAATTAACTGGAGCATTACACATCGATATGGCTGGGAGGGTTGGGGAGGGCCCAGGGCAGAGAAGGGACCTGGGATGGACACAAACATCTTCAAGAAGCAAATTTATAATAAGTACATCACAACCACAACCAGGACAGCAGCACCATGAACACAGGAGTCTGGAGATAAGCACTTCTGTGTTAACGTGCATGTTTGTTGGTGGATGGGGGGGTGGGTGGCATGAGGGTGCTGGCACCTCAGAGCAATCTAAAACTTCTCCTCTTTGCATAAGCAGAGTTGCTCGGAAACCAGGTACCTATAGGAAGAGAAAGCTATCCCAATAAAAGGAAAAAATCAAAATAAACAGAATATATGCCAAAAGATGGATTCCTTTGAACAACTATTTAAAGGCTGGCATATGTGCCCTAACAGTCTGCGTATCAATTACAGCTGAGTATGGGACTTCGTCTGGTGCTGAGTAACAGGGCAGGACTCACACAACCACCGCTTTGCACGATGCAGAAATAGCGATGAATATTATGTACCCTAGTGGCACAGGTATAAAGAAATAGAAATCCCAAAGTATTAATTAGTGCAAGTGTCATTTCACATTCTGGGAACATCCAGGCAGGCTCTCGGGAGAAAGAATGAATCTGAGGGTAGGAAGTTATTTTTGTTATTCGTAAACATTGAAACGATATTTGTGTTTGGTTATTTTGTTTTCTACTTCACTTCATTTTCTCTGTTATTCTTCCAAAGCAATCTCTTCAGGGGGAAAAAGGCATTATGCAAATGTAGCATCAAGTAATACTTCTTATTAGATCACCTCATTAGGCAACATCTTGGTAGGTTTCTGGAGTTCTTTAAATTAGCATCCATCCCCTTCTCTCCTTTCCCTTCCCAAGGGTAAATCTACTGTCAATCTTAAACTCACTATTTCTGGCTATAAATTATTGTATAGCTCTCAGTCACTGTCATTTGTATTGCTTTTGCATTATCTTTTTTTTCCCTATTATATAACAGCTTTCCAGTGGAGTTTCACCGGAAACACATGGCTTGCATTTAGTATTTTCAACAATAACACACAGATAGATAATACAATTTATTTACCCCAATGCTTTCTCATCTTGCTAGTATTTGTTATCACAAAAGCTTCCAGGAAGTAAATGGTTTCACATAATACTTTTTTTTTTTTTCTGAGCAAAATTCTTCCTCTTACAGCCCATTCCAAATTGGAGGCTGCAATGTGAAGAAAGCGATCAAAATATCTATAAAAGCTACTAAGAAGCAAACTATTACATCTGCATAAGTATTTCATTCAGTCCCCTGGGGAGTCAAAAATTCAAGTTTCCTGGAAGTGAATACAAGCATCTATCATTTTCCCCCTTTTCAGAACTGGAAAAATACACACAGCAAAACAGCATGAAACAAAATATGGAAGATTTAGTTATATGGAGGCCTCCCTCTCCTAAGTCTATAAAGTTTTCATTTTCTTTGCCTTTCCTATTCTCTGAAAAGGGAATTCAGGTATCTGTGTGTAATAGTACAGCACTCGAAACACTTTCCCCTCACTAAATATAGGATTAGAAAGCACTTTAAGTAATTGTCTCTGTTATCTGTTGTCCTAGGTCATCAGTGTTGGGGTCTTGAGTGACTCACTGAAGTATTGTATGTTATTTATTTATTTACTAATCCTCACTGGAGGATATGTTTATCGATGTTTTTTAGAGACAGAAGATCAGGGGCAGGAGAGAGAGAGACATTGAGAGAGAAACATTAGTCAGTTGTCTCTGGTACACGCCCCAACCTGGGATTGAACCCACAACCTAGGTATATGTTGTGACGTGGAATCAAACCCACAACCCTTTCATGTATGGGATAATACTCCAACCAACTGGCCAGGACTGAAATATTTTAAAATTAAAAGTGCCTTCTGCAAGTTAAACTAAAATATAAACACTTACTGAAAAGAGAGGAACAAACTCAGCACAAAGAGACTAAATGGCTCCCACGCCAGCAAAGCTCCACTGTAACCTGACTGATAATGTTAACAGAGCTACATAATAAAGGATGGGGTCCGGAGGAAGCTGGAAAGACAGGCCGATGTGGAGGCCAAAGCAGAGGCAGCAAGATGTACTTTGCATCCAACTACTTGCAAACAAAGCGGGCTTCATGGTCCAAAGGGTATACTCCCTTTAACTCCCAAACCATCGGCTCCTAGTGTTCTGATTCCATGCTCAAGAAGCAGGCATCTGATTCTAATTTGGCTCCCCGCACGGTCAGCCTACAGGGAGAGATTTGGCAGGGTAGAGAACGAGTCCCCAGTCCCTCCAGCATTATATGTTTTTTTCATTATAAATTGATGCATTGGCATCCTGCTGTGTAATTTGGCTCTCCATGCACCTTGCTTGCTTAGAATGTACCAGCCAGACCATCCTATCCCTTCAGCAATTGCTCTTCTCATTTTAAATTAAAACAGCGACATTTTGATTGTAGAGCTCAATCTTGCAGATTCTGATTATATTTGAGTTCAAACTGGAGAGTGCTGATAGATCAAGTTCTGTCAAAAGAATCTGACTTTGAACAGCAGAAAACTCATTAGAGGTAATGTCAGGTATCTTGAGAGACAGCTTTCGAGACTTCCCTATGTGATGTAATTTCAGCCTCCAGAATTGCATGAGGTGCTGAGTTTCTTTCCACTTCTGAAACTTCTAGGCATTTCATCTACACTATCTGAAGAAGCCGCTTCAGATAAAATCTCTGCTAAATCCTCTCTCATATAAGCGAAGCCCGATTTCTTTGTTTTTCTATTTTCTCATTAAAAGTGAAATTTCCAAGGCAGTTCCACATTATTTTAGTTTTCTCAAGGACTCATTTTTATAGACCTTTCTCCTACAGATATATCCCCAATTGTATCCGTCCTCCTCAGATCATTGTTGTTTTTTATGACTCTAAACCATGCCCGCACACGTTCTATACATTTTGTTTGTGTTGCATTGTCCCTATATGGAGATGATACTCAAAAGCAATACTGAGTGGTACTGAAAATTCCAGTTTATCTTTTAAAAATGGTATTTATTTCTAGACTGTTTTACCCCAGGTGAGTTTTTATTCATATTTTTGTTTGTGTTGCCATAGATCTTTATCTCTCATCCTAGCTAATAAAGAGGGAATATGCTAATTGGCCATCACTCTATCACAAAGATGTCTGTACCCACAGCTGAGGCCAAGTTCCCATAAGAAGCCTTAAGGAGACCTGAGGCTATGCCCTCCCCCACCCCCTTGGGGCTTGACAGGGGACCTCAGGCTGCACCCACAACCCTAGCATCAGGCTAGGGACCTCAGGTCACACCCCCCACCCAGCACCAAGCCATGCCCCCCACCAGGTGGGGCTTGATGGGGGACCTCAAGGTGTGCTTCCCGTCCTGATGCTGGGCTAGGGGAACTGAGGCTGCAACCTTTGCCAGGCTGGGCTTGACAGGGGACCTCAGGCCATGTCTTCCACCCAGCAGGACTTGATGGGGGACCTCAAGGTACACCCCCAATGCTGGGTCAGAGGAACTCAGGTCACACCCCTGCCCAATGGGCCTTGCTGGGGCAGGGGACCTGAGGCTGTACCACCCCCCCCACCAGGTTTGATTTGTTTGTATTTCCAATGAGCTCTGAACAGTGTTGTTTTCCAGAATTCTATGTCACATATAATGGAAATCTGCTGGAACTATGTACTCTTACATACCCAATGGAGCAATGGGTAAAAATTATATATATATATATATATATATATATATATATATATGGTGGATATTTTGCTTAATATGAACAGTATCTATTCCAAAAATGGAAGAAAGAATAAATTGTCTATGAAAACAAGGAAGAAAACCAGTCATTGTCACTTAATATCTTGTAACTTCATTATGTTTCCAGTGTATTTTTAGATATTGCTTATACATATCTAAAAAATTATTTTAAAACACCCCAAAGCCAAATATTAATTTTAAAAGTACATAATATATTAACTCACCTTTTGGCTGCCTTTTAATAGCTTGGTAATTCCAAAATTGTAATTGTATGTGAAGTTTATGTGACTACTCATTTGAAAAGAACACAGGTATGTACTTCCCTGCCTTGGTTGATATGATTTCATTAACAGTTCCTATTTTTACCTTAAAACCTTATATATTATTATACCGCTCTCTTTGGGCAAACTTGTAACTGCATAATTGCTGTTAGTAGAGCTGAAACCTCTACTGTCTGTGATTATGCACTAAGATTCTTTAGTAGACTTGAACATCTCATAATATTGGTCATCTTAATTCTGTTGATTTGATCACCATTTTGATGAAACAGAATAAAAACATTTCCTTTTGGTTTCTAGAGACCTTTTGATGGCCACCTTCTAAGAAGGAAAATAGATTGATTTTTAACATTTGGGGTAATACAACTTTATAAGAATTATAAATACTAAATATAATCAACAGTTTTGCTGGACAGTACCACAGAGTGGCCTGTATCTTCCCAGGTTCCTTTTTTAAAAAAAGTATTTTATTGCTTTCACAGAAGAAGGGAGAGGAAGAGAGAAATAGAAACATCAATGATGAGGGAGGATCACTGATCAACTGCCTCTTGCACACCCGCTATTGGGGATCGAGCTCAGAACTCGAGCATGTGCCCTGACTAGGAATTGAATCATGACCTCCAGATTCATAGGTCAATGCTCAATCACTGTGCCACACAGGCTGGACCCCATGTTCCTTCTGACATCTACCTCCTTACCTACGTCCTCTTCTCCTCCCCTCACCTGAACTCTGCATACTAAGCCCCCTCCCTCCTGTTACCCAGCATGGAGACACCTCTCCTTTCCTCTCTACCTCCCACTTACAAGAGCAGTTACTTTATTTTTTGATATAAAGCAGTGCTCTCTCCAAGAGAATACATCTCTACAGATATCATGTCAGTGTCCTAGGACTGCCCCTGGGGCACTATCACCCACTGGCAGACCTAGCCATCTCCTTCCTCATTCTAATAGGATTTCTGAACAAGCTGTCAACAACAAATTGCTGAGGAAAAAAACATTGAGCAGCAAACATTGAGAAAGCAACATTGGGCAGGTTGAATGTATAAGGCTTCTGTATTCAAGTTTCTTCTGAAAAGATTAAAAAAAAGGGAAAAAATAAAACATCAACATTTTTTCCCTGTCTTATGTCAGAATAGAAGTGGATAACCTTTTGCAACATTTTCCTATTTTATCAATATACAATGCAGCTTGCTCTCTTTGAAATACCTTGATATTAAAAAACATGAAAGTCAAGTACTTTATAGAAAGAAAGGTATGTTTTCTATTTCCTTCACATCAAATGTTTTTCAATATGGTTTCAAAAATAATACTGTCATCTAAACCATATTTTTAAAAATATACTTATCAAGGCCAAATTTGGAATATTGTAGGGGAAAAGGTAGTATTTCATAATGAGTCTTTTATAATAGTCTCTTCTGGCCTATTTCTTACAAAAAATGCCCCACCCTTCATTTTAATTACACTGAAAGCACATGGCAATTCTGCAGCATAGAAAAAAAATGGAAAATATCTAAACTGACTAGCTTATTAGGTAGCCAGCTCCATTTTCTCTTTTCTCCCCTCCCTTCCTCCTTCCCTCCCTCTCTCCCTCCCTCCCTCATCTCTCCCTCTCCTATTCTCCCTCTCTTCCTCCTTATCTCCCTTCCTCCCTCTCTCCCCTTCCTTCTTTCCTCCTTCCCTTTCCTTTTCCCTTTATTCATTTTTTAACATTTGGCCAAAAATACACGATATCTACAGGCCTATAAGCCTAGACTTTAATCTTGGTTTGGACCCTCAACACTGTATTTACTGTTTTTCCTTTAGTGAGTTAATTAATCCTTATAAAGTTAAGTTTCTTCAATGATAAAGTGGAAATAGTGACATATAACTTACAATGCTTGGGGGTGGACTGAATGTGTGTGTGTGTGTGTGTGTGTGTGTGTGTGTATCTATATCTATCTATCTATCTATCTATCTATCTATCTATCTATCTATCTATATATCTGTGGTAAGCACTTAATATTAATGCCATTTTCCCTTAATTTATATCATAAACTAATTTGGATATAAACATTTTAAAATATTATTTATATAACTATATAGAAGATAATATATTTAGCCTGAATTCAAGATTCAATACCAAGAGGAAAAAAGTCATCATTTTCTTTAACAGAACTGAATACAGGAGGCAAAGGTTAAAATAGCCATGACATTGCTAGCCCACTAACACTGCAAAATTACACAACTGTCATAAAAAGCACCAAGTGGCTGTTTTTGGTAAATTGTAGGAAAAAGCAACAGCTTAGATTCCAGCTGCCATTTAGTGACTTAATATTTTAGAGAAGTTTGATCCTTCACTGGTGGGAAAACAACATATTGGAAAACATATTGGCTTTGAAATAAAGTGTATGTATTATTTCATTTGTATACAATTCTATAAAAATTATTCTTGCAACTGATTTTCATTTTTTTTTACTTTTCTTTGTCTTTCCACGGTGGTGGGATTTGATTCAATTTTAAAAGAGAAAAAATAAACTGCAAAATAATGTTGTTGGAGTGACAGACTATTCTTCTGTTTTCTTGAGGTTATGGGTATAGGAAGTTCTTATTCATATCAATGGAGATGCTTCCCTTTAGGCAGAACTCTGAGCCAATAAGGTAATAATGTCATATTCTGGTGCACGTAGATCATGTTGGTTAAAATGTAGAATAAAGGTATCTACTTTTTTATTTTTTATTTTTTTAAGCAACTGAGACAGAAAAAAGTTTGTCTTTGACTCATCTTCCTGAGAAAAGTTGATCTTCTGGATTCATTGAAATTGCCATTTCTACAACCATATAAATGATATTTTATTTGGCGACCTGACACCAGAAATGAAGAGTTATGAGAAAGAAAGCTCCCTCAACACCTTGAACAGGTCAATCATACCTGTCTATGTTGATATAAAGAGCTACGTGTGGAACAACTGAGGGAATAAATCATTGCCACTGTAGAATTTCCCAGCTGTGCATTTAAAAAATAATCATAGCTGGCTGGTATGGTCAGTTTTATGTGTCAATTTTGTAAGGACACAGTATCCAGTTATCCAACCAAACAGTGATCTAGGTGATGCTATTTTACAGATGACCTAAAAGTCCATTCTCAGTTGACTATAAGTGAGAGTGACCGTGCCAGATAATCTGGATGGGCCTGATCCAATCCACTGAAAAGCCTTAAGGGTTAGGCTGAGTATTCTTGAAGAAATTCTCTCTGTGAATTCTCAAGAAGTAGCCTCAGCTCCTTCCTGAGGGTCCCAGTTTTCCTTTACTGACAATCGCATGAACCAATTCTATGTGATTAACCTCAATGCATCTTTTACTTGTTCTGTGTCTCTGACTGAATCCAGACTGAAATGTTGGCCAACAGGACACCAAACCCCTATCTAATTTCATTCCCTAAGCTTCCTGAAAACTCCTGACATTCCCTCCAGATGTAACCTTTGTAAATAGGGGAAGAGGGATGACACAATGCAAAATACATATACCAAATTTTCTAGAAATCACCATGAGTTCTAAATGTATTCCACATTTTATCCAAGGCGTACCAGCAAAATCCCTTCAGTTTGTATAAAGTTTATATACAAAATGACTTTTAATTATTTAAAATTTTCAGTCTAGCCCTGGTTGGGTAGCTCAGATGGTTAGAGCATCATCTCAGTATGCCAAGGTTGTGGATTCCATCCCGTCAGGGCACATACAAGAAACAAGCAACCAATGCATAAATGCATGGAACAACAAATCAATGTTTCTCCCCCCCCCTCTCTCAAATAAATGTTTTAAAAGGTGGTGTGTTTTTCTTTTGCTTAAAATTATTTTTAAGGTAAATGCTACTTAAAAATTAATCTTTGCCTTCTATATATTCTCATAACTTCTAGAAGAGTATTTCATATTCAATAAATGTTTGCTGAATAACAACCTCTTACTAATAACTAGATATCTCCAACAGATTTTTTATAGCACAACTTAGATTCTTTTTTTAAGTATGCTGTTTGGGAGATGTATTTTTAAATATAATTTACAAAATCTGATCAAATAGTTGATATCATTAAAAGTGGTAATCTTTAAAAGATAATATAAATATTTCTGATTTAGGTACATATGAGAAGACAACTTCCAAATGCTACAGTGATACAGGATCACTTCAAAGTTTCCATTCATTCCTACTATAGCCATTATAAAAACTAAGCTACACACATTGGCACTCACAACATTAAATAGCAGAAATAAAAACAGTCATCAAGTTACAGAAAATCAACGTTCCTCAAAGTCTCACCCAAAAGCTCAAAGCATTGACGACAGGAAAGGCAGTACCCGTTTAGTCAAGTCAGGCTATCCTGAACAATTTTACCTTAAGATTAACATATTCGTCAGAAATACTGGATCTGACTAAATGTCACTTGGCTAAGAGCCCTTCTAATAGTAGACAGAGAAACAAATGACAGGACGGAACACGTTCTTCCCTGTGGTTGCAGAGATGGGTGGTACAGACCCTGCCTCGGTCAGTGGTGGCCTCACGCTGGTGGCTGGGCATTGCCTCCATGCACTCTCAGTTTCTCAGAAAGGTTCAAGATACGATAGACGTACATTTCCCACTTAGAGGTATACTGACCTTCATGGGATGTTCACCTCTCTCAGCCCTATCTGGCAAGATGGACATAATACAATCTGCTTTGTATAACATTGATAGTTAAATGAGATAAAGTGTCAAGAATGTTGCATTGGTCAATAGAATTTAATGAAAATCTACCCTTCCTTTTATCTCCCTTCTCAGAAGAGCATTTTAAAATTTTTACTTTATTTATTTATTTATTTTTATTAACCATGCCAAATTCCATACTCCTTTCCTCTCCCGGGGCCTTTTCTTTTCCAGTTCTGCTTATATTATTAACCCCTACCTCGCCACTGCCTCCTCCATTTACAAACCTTAAAAATATTTTTTAAATCCAAGATTCTTGCTTTGCCTCTGCCTTCTTATTAGCATTTCTGTATTCGGCCATCCTGTCAGCATCAAGCTTTTTGAAAACCTTCACTTACTGTTTCCATTTCCCATTAGCTGTTCAGTGGCTCTGCCCACCAGACCCTACCAACAGGACACCCCAGGGGCCTCCCAAGGCCAAATCCCGGGAGCTTCTTGTCTGTGATTTCTCACCACTGACCACATGTCGGTTTTCTTGTTTTTCTTTTGATTTTTACTTGTGTGTTTATTGTTAAGCACTCATTTCTCATAGCTTCCCCACATAAGGCTTTCCTAATTTGATGCTCTTCCTAGTGCTATGATCATTATTTTTAAGTTCCGTAGTTAGCTGTGTCCTCTCCTTTTTCATATTGGTGTTTTCTTTCCCTCTATGTTCTTTTCCTTGCTCCTCCCATGAACTCCCTGAGTCATCTTAAGGAGGCATTACAACTGTTCACAGTTTATCTTTATTCCTGGGTACTTGGGAAGAATTGTATTTTCCCCTTCCCTAATGTTACTCCACATATAAGCAACCATGAATCCTGCAGTCTCTACTATCTGCACTTAAAAAAAGGAATCTGTTCTCTCATTTCCCAGTGAACCTTTCAGTCTAGTCTCATCTGTATTCCTGAGTCACTGTGCTAAAGGTCTGTTTCTACATACCAGCTCTGCCTTTCCTCCATTCTATTCTCTGCACAAAAGCCAGAATCCTCCGTACTTAGCATCATTCCCCTGGCCTTCCAGTGAAATCCATATCATCATGCAGAGGCCCTGATCTCCTCTGTCTCCTCTCCACTCTCTCCCTCTCACGTTTTCTAGTCCAGCCCTTACACCTCTCCAAATACTGTGTCCCTTGACCTTCAACCCAGATTTATTGCACATTCTGACATCTCTAATCTACAATTCCCCCTGATTTTTTCCTTAGTTAACTCATATGAATCCTTCACATCTCAGCTTATACATCACAATATCTGATACACAAAAAGTAATAAACATATGCAGGTTGAGTGAATAGCTCATCCATGATTCTAGTTAATTCTTTCAACTCCTATCCCTAGTGTGAAATAACATTACATTTAATCTTCTAATTTTACCTTTTAGTTATTACTATCTTCCTTGCTTGTCCCATTTAATTATATCCCCCAATTTTAGTACATTTAACACAATAATTAATTAAATGATTAAAATTTTGGTTAATATACTGATTAGTCACAATAAATCTCATTTATTGAAAATGCTATTCTTTAGTTGTAATTGGGCCATGTTTTTAGTTAAGTTGTTTCCAAAGTTAAACACCAGGGTTTCTTAGAATGAATAACAGAGACTTGGAAAATTCATTTTGCCAAAGTTTACAATTTTTTTCTAAAAATAGGTTATAAGTTATAATGCCAGAGTCATGCTTTCCTGTCATTTGGATGCCACTAAATCACAGCTTAGTATCATGAAAGCATATTGAGTTTTACACAGCTTACTTTACAGGCAAAAATTGTGAACATAACTCTTTTTTCAATAGATACAAAATCTAATAGTAAACCGCCCAAAAGGATGGATAATTTATATTGCTTCTTTCAACAAAAGAAGCAATAAAACTATGACTTATGAGAACTAGACTACATTGAGAAATTAAAAGAAATGAGACACTGTAAAACAATGAAAACAATAGTAAATATCATCAGAAAATAGAAAACATAAACTTTATATCTCCACAATTAAATAAATCTTTATATATGTAAGGAACAAATACTTCTCTTAAGTAGTAATGATTCATAAAATGAATACTTGACTCAGTGAATTTATGGTACAGACTTAGCATTTTAAAAGCAGGTGTGGGACTTGTTGAGATACAGAGAAATGTGTTGGCCATCTAAAAGCATTAGGATTATTGACTAAAATTTCACTCAAATGGGATATAATGAAACTTTCTCTTGGTGTCTAAATTATCAAATTCAAATTCTTGGGGTTTTATTTCAGAAGTAGATTTCATTGCTTAATGATTCTTGCCTTTCATCACTTCAGATATTATTACATTTGTAATTCTTGGAATATAAATAAAATATGCTAACTTTTTTTTGTGTGAGTTTTAGATAGCATTAATTATTTTCACTGGGTAGAATTAATTTCTCCATTTCCAAATTCATATTTCTCATTCCAAACAGGAAGAGAATAGTTTTGTATCGTTTCTATAAAGTTGGTTAAGGACAACTCAATTAATAGCTACATTGCAGGAACAGATATGACCAAGAATTACTTTAAAATTGATTCCATTTTTAATTTTTTTTTGTGGTGAAAAAGAGGATATTACATTGCAAGCCATATATTACTATCCTTTTAAAAGTTGTGAGAAATCAATAATGAGTAATTCTAATTTTGTTAGCTAATGGTATGACACAACCAAACATCTATCAAAATAAAAGAGCCCATATGCATACAAAATCACCTCTTTATCATAAATGTCATTAGAAACTATAAAGTCTCAACTATAGTCTTTGAGTAAGACTTAAAAAAACAAGAATAACATTTTAAATGCATAGCTATTATAAACTCATTTGATATTCATTTTAAATGACTATAATGAATATACTTTGTATTCCAACAGATGTCACGAGTACTACTACAGAAGTTGCAATATAATTCAGTCTTAGTTAAGAATGAGTAAATGGAAATTTAAAATTGAATGTTACCAGGAATAGGAGAAAAACAATTATAGCAACATCAGCTCCCTAAAAGGGCAAATTAAATATTTTAATTAAATTGTGTTCTTTCTTATTTGGACACTAGAGGTCTGATGCATGAAATTTGTGCACTCAGGGAGGGTGGACCATAAGCCTGGGTTGAGAGAGGATGCAGGCCAGGCTGAGGGACCCAGTGGTACACAATCAAGGCAGGGGAGGGATGCAGGAAGTTGGCCAGCCAGGGAGGCACTGTGGGAAGGCTCCAGGGCATGTCTGGCCTGTCTCACTCAATCCTGATGTGCCAGACCCCAGCAGTAAGCTAACCTACCAGTTGAAGCATCTGCCCCTGATGGTTAGTGCACGTCATAGCAATTGGTTGACTGGTCAACTGTCTGTCCCCTGGTGGTCAGTGCACATCATAGTTGAGCGGACTTAGCATATCATTAGCATATTATGCTTTGATTGATTGAACGACTGGACACTTAGCATATTAGACTTTTATTATATAGGAAGACATATAGAACACAACAACACAGAAAAGCCTGCTATATCAACCAACCCTTTTTTCTTGCCTCAGTTGTTCTACAGATTAGTGAGCCTGGAACAAAAATTGGGAATGTGCAAAAATGACTCAAAAGGGCAGGTTGAAATTTACTTTACAATATTTAGATACTGGTCTATGAAAAATATTTAAAAAGGATTACTCTGCCAATTTATTTTAACTGAAGGAGCAGATGATTATGTATGGCATTTTATTTCAATGGGTCAGGCATGTCCTAATATTCCCTTTAATCTTCTCTGACATGGAGGACTGGCACCTTAAAATGGCCGTGGGCAAACTATGGCCCGCGGGCTGGATCTGGCCCATTCAGCTGTTCTATCCAGCCTGTGGAGCCGAAAGAGTGGAGGGTTCTCTTGCTCTCCCCTCCGCTCCTTCACCAGCAGCCCAAGATAAGAGTGCCAGCATGGTCAGGTTACTTTTGTTCTGGCCCTCCGGTCCAGTTTAAGAACCCATTGTGGCCCTCAAGTAAAAAAGTTTGCCCACCCCTGCCTTAAAATCTTACCTGAGAAACCTTCAGTCCAGAAATAAAAGATGGTGTTTGTTAATATCCTTTAGAGAATTACCCAGGGATGTTTGTTGAAAGCAAACATTCACAGGCCCAACCAAGTTCTACCAAATCTGTTTGGGCAATTAGCACTTTTGACAAACTACCCCCAAATTCTGATGTACACACTTGTTTAAAAAAAATTGCCTGGCCCAAACCAGGTGGCTCAGTTGGTTGGAGCATCATCCCATATACCAAAATGTTTCAGGTTTAATCCAGATCAAGGCACTTCAGGGAGACAACCGATCAATGATCAATGATCAATGATCAATGTTTCTCTCTCACAATGATGTTTCTCTCTTCTCTTCTCTCTTTCTCTCTCTCTCCCTCAAATCAATAATCATATTCTCCAGTGAGGATTTAAGAAATAGTAATAATAAAAATAAAAACAACTGCCTGAGTTTGGATGAGGCAACATTTGAAACTATATATTTTTCATTTCATTCCAATTAGTAAATATTAAGTACCAATGTGAGTGAAAATTTGATACTTAGAGGGTATCCAAAAGGCAGAAAGCATATGACAAATTGATTGTCAAGGTCAATTCATTAACTATAGTATCCTACAAATATCTGAAAACACAAAGAAAATTGTGTTTTGCAGATGAATGATGCACTCTTTTAAAAAAAACACCTTTTTTTATTAACAACTCACTCTTAATTTCAGTTTAGTAGTTCTTCTCCAGAAAAGGTGTCTTGAAGCTGAAGTTGTATTTAGCTTATTATTGGAAATATAAGTAAATCATTGTTTAAAATCAAATTTATCCTATTCTTCTGATGTTCTGGACACCCTGTGTTTTGAAAAGGAGGGTGATAGTGAGCGAGGCTGCTTGGTGGCTGGGGAAAAGGACAGAGGGTCTCAACCAGGGAAGAGAGGAATGAACCGCAAGACCAAAGCACTAAAGGCAAATTGCTTTTCTTACCTCCAACCTTATTCCCCTGGTGTCTGAACTGTAAGTTAAACTCATTTGGAAGTTGCATTGTGCGGTTTTTTTCCTAACCACCAAAACAAAATTGAAAAAGTCAAAGTTGACTTTGGAGTTTAATAGAAGGGGAGAAAATAAAGCGGATGGTACCAAGTTATTTTTCTGGTCAGCAATTTCCCCTTATCCTCATCCTCACCCAGAATTGGAGACCAATTGATGGAAATCTTGAACAAAACTTCAATAAGGAGCCCTCACTCATGAAACTGAACACAGACAAGCTGATGAGATTCATTCATTGTGCCTAGCGCCCTCGATTTTTACAGTCCTCTGTTGACTTTTCTTAGCACTGGAAAAAGGATCAAAAAGCAGTCTCTCACCCAGCAATGCCAGCATCACTTGGGAGGGAACTCAGTTATCAGTCTGCTTGGGCTGCCATAACCAAACCTCTCAGGCTCTGGCTTAAACAAGATATTTATTTCCTCACAGGTCTGGGGGCTAGAAGTCCAAGACCAAGGTGATGGTCAGTTTGATTTCTAATGAGAGCTCTCTTCCTGACTTCTCATATGTCTTCACATGGTAGAGAGAGAGAAAGAGTTCACTGTTCCCCCTTTTAAAAGACCACAAATCCAATCAGATCAGGAACCCAGACTTATGACCTCATGTCTAATTATGCCCTAAAAGCTCTATCTCTAATCTCACAGGGGGTTAGGACTTGAACATATGAATTGGGGGTGGGTTGGGCACAATCCAGGCCACAGCATGCATCACTAATGCAAATTCCCATATCTTACCTCAGACCTGTGGAATCAGAGACTCAGGAAAGGGGCCCAGCAGTCTGTTTTATTTGCCTCTGCACATTATTCTAAGGCACGTTCACTTTGGAGAAGCCCTGTCCTTCAGGAGCAATCCCAACTCCAGGGCATGGCATCCGCGTCCTCTGGTTCTTCTCTCCAACCAGTTTCCTACTGCTCTTCAACACCAACTCTGCTTTTGCTGCACTACTCCCAGAGTGGCCTGAAGGTCATTCACGTTCTTTCTTCTAGACTTTTGCTTATGCTCTTTCACCAGCCTTGGGTCTTTCTGCCTCTGTAATGAGGCATCACGTCTACAACCAAGCCACAGCCCTCTTTTTCTCCCAACAGCAGACAATGGAAGCTCTAACTGCCTAAACCAAATGTCTTCCTGTTTTATATATTTTACTTTCCTGGCGTTCAGACGTTACACTCGTCTGTAATTTTAGCACTAGACTTTGAACATAAAGAACACTCAAGTCTTCATAACATTGTGTACTGTTTTGCTTATAACTCTTTGTAAGTTACTCCTTACAACACGAGCTCTGATACAACGTGATCAGTCTATTGGTCTCTGACATAATGCCACTTCCAAAATTGCTTAATATTTAAGAAAATAATATTTATACTACTTGCTATTTATTAAGTCCTTAAGTGCATCAAGCCCTATAATACATAGTACATAACCTCATTAAATCCTTACAATTACCCTGAAATAAGCATCATGCTCTCTATTTGACTGAAAAGACATTGGACACTGAGGAATGAATTCAACAAATACCCCTAAAGTCACACACCTGGAGAGAGCAAGGCCCGAGCCACCGTTTCTCTGAATCCCAGCGCATCCTTTATTCCCACTCTCACACCACAGATGGGGGCACTGACTTTCCTATCAACATGTTCAATTGACTGCCAAGAACCCCAGGACAGATGGCTTTGGGGGTAAAGATATTTGCAGTATATCCTTGGGAAACACAGACCAGCATTCTATTTTACTTTCTCACAGCTGCCAGCATTCTCCACTCTGGGCTCTATGCTAGCAAGCCACACCTGTTGGATTGTTTGGGCAATTCCAGGCACCAGCTGAGACCGTAATTAAAAGTAACATTCCACTGCCAGCCTACCTGGGGTGTTCAACAACCTGGACATCTTGCAGAAGTAGGAGACGTACTGCTCGCAGTGCTCGGCGCTGCTGGTGATGGCGCTGATCTGGTCCATGGAGGCGCTGTACACGAGCTGGGTCACCGAGTACTTCTCCGGGGTGTAGCCCACCACCGTGGTCTGCATCTGCAGATCATGAGACACGATGGTCCACACTTTGTCCTCTGTGGGGAGAAAAATGCCACAGCAACGGGTCATGAGTATGCAAATGCTCCCTCCAATGC
Organism: Vespertilio murinus; assembly: GCA_963924515.1. Lineage (NCBI taxonomy): Eukaryota > Metazoa > Chordata > Mammalia > Chiroptera > Vespertilionidae > Vespertilio > Vespertilio murinus. Next base: position 43,770,767 of record OZ004712.1, read on the forward strand.
CAGAAAGTAATTGAACTCCACTTTCAGTGATATTTTCCAGGAGCTGATGTAGATGGAGTTAGGTAGAGTAATTCTTAAAGTGACCACCACCCTTTTCTCAGACCTAAGTTCTGTTTACATGGACAAAGTAGAAAAGGGATTTAAAAAAAAAACACAAAACAAAACAAAAGAAAAACGAACACAAGATCTATCCTGCAAGTGAAAACAAATAGCTGGAGCACCTGGTTGATGCTCTGATGTCACCAGCATGGAAAGTGAGGCCCACTGTGTTCCCACTCCTCCTGACTCCGGCCCATCACTCCTCCAGCAGAACAGCGTTCTGCTCTTTCCTAGATTGCCTCTACTCTCATAAGTCTCTGGATCCTGTATGTGCAGAATCTACCTCCTCGTCTTATCAACAAATGTTCTTTCCAACCTGATCTTTTGGGTAAAAATTGGACACTGCATTCTTGGGTACTGAAATGCTCTACAGGTGAGAGAATGCGCACGAGAAATTATCTTGGGGTTCTGAACCCTGACCATTTCAGTATGTGAAGAGGAGAAGCAGATATAAGAATAATGTGGCTAAATGAAAACCAGCTTATGTCTGAATTGGAAGCATCGCTATGTAGCCATGGTTCTGATACTCTGCACAAAGCCCTCACCTCAAACGTGGTTTTGTTCGGAGTAAAAGTCTAGGTCTTAAAATCGCTGAAGGCCCTTGGTAATCCCAGCCTTGTTGCCGCTTCTCCCTCTTGCCCTCCTAAGCTCCCTCTGGCTCACTGGATTCCTGCCCCACTGACCTCCGTGCACTCCTCCATGTCAGGCCGGTCCCTCCTGAGCCTCTCTGTCTTCTCCCCTGTCTTTGCTCCAAGGCTGACCTTTCCTTCGCTGAGACCCACCCACCCCCACCCCGTGCCCCATGCCCATGCCCCACTCACAGCTGCTTTCTATCTCCCCATCTGCTTTGTTTTTCTCCATAACACTGATCTCATCAGACTCAGCGCACATTTTTATTATTTTTTAAGTCTGTCTCCTCACATTAGAAGGAAAGAGAGCAGGGATTGTTCTCAATGCTGTATGCAAGGCGCTGAGAATGGCGATAGGCATGTACTGAGCCTTTAAAAATATTAGTTGTTTAGAAGAATGGGTTTACAAAAAAATAAATAGAATACACATCTTTGATGAAGGAACTTATAAAAATCACTTTGATTCCAGTTCTGCTCTGCTGTGATGATCTGGGAAGATTCTAGAAGGCCAACTCTTAGACTCCTCCGAGCAATAATTTCCCTTTATCTGTAACAATAGGTCTCTGCATTGGAATACTTTCCAGCTGCTCTTAAATCAATGGAAACAAATTCTGTTACAGTGCCTCCCACACCAATGTATTCTATTCACTAGGATAACGATATGTCAAGTATTACCTTTGACCTGATCAGAACTGCCTTCCTTTCGCTCATCTGACACAGCTCTAATATATTTGAGTAATTCTGTGATTTCTGACATGATTCTGACACCAAACTGATTGTCATTTATATCCAGGCCAGCATATTTACCTTCACCTAATTAAAGGTCCATTAATTAAATTAGGTTTTAATCAGCCTTTGGCAAAGAATCCTTGAATCTTAAATCCCACTCCCCCACCCTCCCCTGCCTTTTTAAATCCTCACCAGTATCTTTGCCCTGTAGCAATACTTTAGAACTCTCTTTCTGTAACTTGTGATGGAATAGCATTCTAATCATACCTTTTTCCAAATGATAATTAATGATCCCTTTTTTGATATACACAAAATAAAGTTCATAAAGGGAAACATTAATTAAGCAAGTAAAAAATGGTTATTCATTTATGTTCTCTGTCAATAACTGTAAATACATTGTTCCATTTGTTAATATTGATGAGTCTCTAATATTTTGGTCCTAGTGATGTTTTGACCCTAAACTAGGCTTCCATTCCCCCTCTCTACATACATTCCAGTATCTATCCCCTGTGCACCATCTTCTTTACACAGCTGACCCTTGAACAGAATGGGGGTTACTGGAGTTGGCCCCTGTGCAGTCAGAAATCTGTGTACAGCTTTTGACAATCCCAAAACTTCACTATTAATAGCCTACTCTTGACGAGAAGCCTTATTGATAATACAAACAATTGATTAACACATATGTTATATGTTATATGAGTTTTATGCTGTATTCTTGCAATAAAGTAAGGTATAGAAAAGAAAATGTTATTAAGAAGATCATATATATATGAGAAAACACTGTTTCTGCATTTGTTGAAAAAAACTTCCACATATAAGTGAACCCATTCAGTTCAGACACTTTGTATTCAAGGTTCATCTATGTTTGTTTTAGAGCCCATTCATTCATTTATTATTGAGTCCCTACTTTATAACAGATATGGATGTAGGCACTGGGGAAACCAGAGTGAAAAGCATTCATAAATTTTTGTAGCTTACATTCTTATGTTTTAGGGGGGTAAAACATAATAAGCAAAAAATTACAGTTTTATATGTATCTAGTGTATATATATATATATATATATATGTGTGTGTGTGTGTGTGTGTGTGTGTGTGTGTGTGTGTATGATTAGTTAGTTAGTTAGTTAGTTAACAAGTGATCATGGTGAGGACAAAAACTAAATCAGTGAAGGTTATAATAGACCATGTGTATGGGGACTGCATTTTTAAACACAAAGGAAATGTCACATCTAGATATATAAGGTCATTATCAAGCAAGTCACATGAAAATGACCTTATTTGGGAAAAGGATTCCAGACAGAGGGATGCAAATACAAAATTCCAACTCTGGAGTATTCTTGGTATCATTCAGGTGTTTGAGGAGACATGTGAGTGAGGAAGAAGGAAAGGACAGCAGGTGTGAAGATCAGAGATGTGATGAGAATGGGTTGGGTGTGACCTTAAGTAAGATGGAAAGTTATTGGTGTTGGAAATGGAGCAAATTAAAGTAGCATGCTTTACCTTATTATCTGACACTATTCTTTGCATCAATAATATTCTACCTTAGAAAAGTTTGGAAAATATATATATATATCTTTATAAACATTTAAAACTTTTAATGTCATGGCATTATAAAAAGTAATGCATAAGCTCTAATTGATGGCATAAAACAATTACTGTTGATGCATCTTACAATTATTTTTTAATGCTTGCATATTACACATTGAAATGATTCCTTTGGAGACATTAAAGCTTAAGTCATAAATGGATGTTAAGCATTTTGCAAGCATTCCATAACTAGAATAAAGAAGGTGGTTATGGTGCATATATTTTCTTTAGTTTTGGTAGTAATTAATTTTTCCATCATCATTTATCCCTTCTATGCCCTTTTCCAGGTGCTCCCCCACCCCCACAATCACCACACTATTGTCCATGTCTATGAGTTCTCTCTCTCTCTCTCTCTCTCTCTCTCTCTCTCTCTCTCTCTCTCTCTTTCTGCTTAATCCCTCCCCTCCAACCCCATGACCAGAGCTGTCTGCCTGCTCTCTATCTATGAGTCTGCCTCTATTTTGTTGGTAATTCTGTTTGCTCATTAAATTCCATATATGAGTGCAATTTTCTAGCATAGTATCATAGTGGAAAAATAAATACTCAATCCTATATCTACAGTGTGCTTATATAATATGCATTATTAGATATATGTTTAAAGCAAACAGAAAATACTGGGTATGCTGAATTCTATGTCTGCCACTATATAATTTTCATAAAGAAGCAATTAACAGAGTGATGTATTTCAAATACTCTCTTTGGATTGGTGTGTTATGAAAAGGCCATCTGTAATTGCTGAGAGCTTAGTATCTATCTCATGTAATCACATATTTAAAAATCCTCACATTGTGCCCTGGCCAAGTGATTCAGTTGGTTGGAGCATCATCTCCTGTATGGAAAGTTAGTGGATTCAATTCCTGGTTAGGGCACATACCTAGATTTCAGGTTTGATCCACTGGGGCATATATGGGAAATAACTGGTCCATGTTTCGCTCTTTCTCCCCCTCCTTCCCTCTCTAAAATCAATAAAAATATATCCTCAGGCAACAATTAAAATTTTTGACCCATTGTAAATTGTTTTAAATACAGCTGATTTAATATATTTCAAATACTGGGACACATATGGAACATATTGTGAATTCATCCCTCTCCTTGGCAATAATGGCGGGGGAGGGGGGGCTCAAGATTACCCAGTTTCATTATGTTGACACGAGTACATTAGAAAGAACCCTCTGCTACTTATCCCAGTGACTGCATGCCCTTACCTTATTTGGAATTCTCAAGTAATTCAACTCATGAGAACTCAATTCCTTGCATAGCTGGAGTTCTGACTAGGGACTGGTAAAGCCAGAAAAAGATCAGGGGGAAAAGGCAAAAAATAACTCCTCTCAGGATATAACCAGTTTCTATGTGTCTGTGCTGTTCTTTGAATCTTTTTTATGTTACCCATATACCATCAGAAGTTAACATTATAGAGCAGGTCTGTACAGTGAATCTATAATAATAAAAGGGTAATATGCTAATTAGTCTGGATGAAGCCAGAGTTGAAAGGGAAGTTTGGGTCCTGGGTGCCTGCTGGCTGCCTGGGGGAAGCCTGGTTCCCAGGTGCCAGAGGGAAGCTGGTGCCAGCAGCCAGGGGAAGGAAGACTTATACTCTCGAACGAATTTCACGCATCGGGCCTCTAGTCTTAATATAAACACAATATCAGTCCACAGGACGATCTTTTATCCACTGAGCCAAACAGGTCAGGGCTGATGTTAGATTTTTTAATCTAGACATTGTATATCAGCTATTTCATATTTCATATTGAAACAAACAAATAAGAGGTACCTTAATTCAGATTAATCTTATGTGATGATTTTGAATTACAAACATAATAATCTAGGAACTATTACATGAGTTTATGTATGTTTCACTGAATAAGTCACAGTGATTTCTTAAGCAGTTACAACTCCTAGTTATTTAAAGTATTAATTTCCACAAAATTGTTTAAAAACTCTTATTTTCATTATTTTAATCCCCACCCAAGGACGTGTTTTTTATTGATTTGAGAGATAGAAAAAAGAGAGAAAGAGGGTGAGAGAGAGAAAGAGAGAGAGAGAGAGAGAGAGAGAGAGAGGTTAGCTGCCTCCCATATGCACCCCAATTGGTGATCAAACCTGGTACATGCCCTGACAGGAATAGAACCTGCAATCTTTTTCAGTATACAGGCTGTTGCTCCAATCAACTGAGCCACCAGGCCAGGGCAAAATTGTTCATAAAACTTTTAGATAGAAAGACCCAGAATAATGTTAGGTTATAACACAGTTTCTAAGTCATTTGTAAGGGGATTTATTTAATAATCTCATTAGTGTTCCAGCTATATAAGTTTAATGACCATAAATTTTATAGAATACTAGAGGCCCGGTGGATGAAATCTGTGCACAGGGATAAGGGGTGTCCCTCAGCCCAACCTGCACCCTCTTCAATCTGGGACTCTTAGAGGGATATCCTACTGCCCGTTTAGACCCAATCCTATTGGGATCGGGCCTAAGGGGAAGTCAGACATCCCTCTCACAATCCAGGACTGCTGGCTTCCAACTGCTAATCTGCCTGCCTGCCTAATTGCCCCTAACTGCTTCTGCCTGCCAGCCTGATCACTCCCTAACCCAGGGGTGGGCAAACTTTTTGACTTGAGGGCCACAATGGGTTCTTAAACTGGACCGGAGGGCTGGAACAAAAGCATGGATGGAGTGTTTGTGTGAACTAATACAAATTCAAAGTAAACATCATTACATAAAAGAGTACGGTCTTTTTTAAAATTATTATTTCAATAGTTTAGAACAGCCATCCGGCCCCATGGGCCATAGTTTGCCCATGCCTGCCCTAACCACTCCCCTGCCAGCCTAATCAATGATGAACTGCTTCCCTGCTGGCCCAATTGCCCCAATCTGCCCTACCCTGCTGGCCTGGTCACCCCTAAATGCCCTCCCCTACAGGCCTGGTTGCCCTCCCAACTGTGTTCCTCTGCAGGCCTGGTTGCCCCCAATTGCCGTCCCTTAAAGGCCTGGTCCTTCACAACTGTCCTCCCTGCTGGCTATCTTGTGGTGGCTATCTGTGTCCACCTGGGGGCGCTGCCATCTTTGACCACATGGGGGCAGCCATCTTGTGTGTTGGAGTGATGGTCAATTTGCATATTACTCTTTTATTAGATAGGGCTAGAGGTCTGGTACAGGAAATTCATGCAATTTGGGGTGGGTATCCCTCAGCTGAGCCTACAACTTCTGCAATCTGGGATATCCCTCTCACCGTCCAGAACTGCTGGCTCCTAACAACTTGCCTGTCTGGCTGCCTGATTGCCCCTAACCACTCTTCCTGCCAGCCTGATAGCCACCTAACTGCTCCCCTGCCAGCCCAATCACCCCCAACTGCCCTCCCCTGCAGGCCCGGTTGCCCCCAACTTCCCTCCCCAGCTGGCCATCTTGTAACAATGTGTGGGTAACCATCTTGTGAGGATGTGGGGGCAACCATCTTGTGATGATGTGGGAGTGGCCATCTTGTGGTGGCCATCTTGTGACAACATGGGGATGGCCATCTTGTGATAACATGGGTGTGGCCATCTTGTGACATAAGGGCATGAGGGTCAATTTGCATATTGCCTCTTTATTTTATAGGACTAGAGGACCAGCACTAGAGGACCAATTGAAATTTCCCAAAGAGGTGCCTTGCCTCCTGCTGTGCAAGGAGGCAACCTGAGGGCTGCGGTAGGAGTCAGGC